>VYZS01105094.1:7301-33444 GCA_013400695.1 Neodrepanis coruscans
GCCCCCGCCACACGCGGCCGCGCCCGCCTCCGGCACCGCCCGCGCCCCCCTCAGAACGAACGGCGGCACCGGGACCCGCCGGCACGGCCCCCTCCGAACGAACGGCGGCAGCGGCGGCGCACAGGACGGAGCGGCCGCGGAGGGGCTTCGCCGACCCTACTCACACCCAGGGGCACTCTGTTTTTAGAGAAAAAAGTTGTCAAACTACAGCTGTAATAATACAGCAGTAAACGGAGATGCTGGCCATGCAAGGGGTTTCATTGTCAGTACGAAAGTGTCACAGGAACGCAAGTAAAGTGCCTGCTGTACTCTTCAAAACAGGGATACCACATTTAAACGTCATTTATCCTGCATTAATTCTTCACCGTTTAAACTGCTTTAGCAGCAGCTTCACGGATGTTTTCCTTCTGTTCGAGTTTTGGTACAAAAAATCCCCATAATAACCATAAAGCTTGTTTACCTGTGCAACTGTCTTAAAACATGTGCTTCGTGTATTAGCATGTGATGTATCAGCACTAAAACTGTTTCAATTAACGTTTTGCCTCGGCACCATTTTGTCTCTGGTATTTAATACACCTGCATTACAAAATGCTCCCAACTGAAGCCAGCCTTCTCTAGGCCTTGTGTACAGGTGTAGTTTGATGAGTCACGTCACAACAGAAACTCCATTAGCTGCAGCTCCTTGGTTGACATTTGAAAGGCATTGCCCCCCTCCTGCTTGGGCCTCAGCACTGAGCAGCAGACAACTTAAAAAATTTCAACATCAGAAACTTAAGTTTCACTGCAGAACAAAGTATGGTAGACAGTAGGTGGCAATTCCAGTTACTGCCACTGTCCCAAAGTCCTACATTGAACTCCCCATATGCATTCAGACTCCTGAAACCAGAGTTAGACCTCCTCTTCTCTCACAGAAATCCAAATATATGGCAAGAAAAGCAGAAACAAAAGGAAGGCCCATCATTCAACCTTTCGTTTGCTTTTCTGAATTCTCTCTGAATTCACCTAACCAAGCACATACCTCTGCACTTCACCATGTAGAAAGTAACAGAATGGCTCTCAATTTCCACACATGTAAACACAGATTCTCTTTTATATACCTGAATTAGTCACCATTCATTTGTAAATTCTTACACAGAATCTTTCAAAATTTATTGCTGGAAATGTTGGCTACACTACAGTACTTAGGATTAAGATCTTTCCAGATAAGGATTTCAGCGGGAGAAAAAAGTTAGGAAAGTATACTTTTGAAAGACTTTAATGAAGGACCTGTAACTGAAGACTTAGAACAGTAGATTAATTACTCCAAAGTGTCTAAGTATATAAACTCAGAAGAAAATCTTAGCAGGTAGATCGTAACAATGCATTCTGCACCAAAATGACGTCTTCACAAAGACACACTAGGCAATCAATTTTTTTCACATTGCATTTAACAGAAAATCTGAGTTTGCTTTTGTACGAAAAACTGTCATGATTCTCTTTCTACAAATAAAATAGCTAAAAAAAAAAAAAATATAAAGAATGGAAGAACATTCCTAAGAAGTTTTTAGTTTGTGCACATATTCACACCTTTTTTAACCAATAATAAGTTCTTCAGAAATCACAGCTGATTTAGTAAATTACGTTGACTGTCTTCAGATAAAAACTTCAGTAATATTAATAGAATTTCAACCTACAGTGAAATGTTCTACACTGTTATGCAATATCACCCATTACATTAACTTCCAGGGTGTCTTAGTCCATAAGACTAGAAATTCTGAAGAGGATTTCATTTTTTGATAAAACCTGATCAGTGCTCTCATTCCCTTGCACTCAACAATGCCTATTGTGGCATTTTTCCAACCCTGAAACTTTGTGTTTGAAACAACTTTAGGCCTTCTTTAAGCATAAGTACAGAAATTATCAAAGATTTCCTCCCCTTCATAATTACTTTTTACTGTGTATTGCAACCGGAATACCATTCTGGTTTCCAGGATGTGTGAAATTAAGAGGCAATTTTAGGACTTCTGTGAAGACAAAGAGGACTTCATTCTTCAGAGAACAAGTATTTCCCATGGCTAGTTTTATTTTCAATTACACCATAATAATAATAATAATAATAGGCAGTTATTGTCTTAAAAGCTACAAAAGCAGGATTTCAACCCAGCAACAAATTTAGAATCAACTCTGTGTTCAATTACAAGTCACTGTCCTATAGAGACCTTCTCCAAAACACGTGATGTTAGCAAGTTTCACAACACTCAAGGTATGCTGTATTTCAAATATCACTGGAATTTTGTCAAAGAGTCATCAACAAATGAAAACATTTATAAACTTAGAACTACCATAACTGTGGTTTTACTGGTATCAGTTACTATTAGAAGAAGCAGCTTCTTTCTCAGTATAGAAAACTGATGGCAAATATGAACAGGAAGAATTAAATACACAAGTGTGTGGCATTAAGTTGGATTTTGTTGGTTGCTTGCTTTTTTTTCATCTTCTTTTAAAGTGCTTTGTGTGATCCACCATCAAGAGGCCTGTGTAAAGACTGGTGCTAGGACAGCTGATACCACAGTGATACAAAACCATCCACACAATCTAGATTAGATTTAGATATTAAAAAAAAAAAAAAAGCCAAGGCCCATACATTTAGATATATGTTAGAAATGTTTTACATCTTTTGTAATACAACCAAAGAACATGTTACACTCATGAGAACCAGCAGGTTCTGATACAATTTACAAAGTGAGGAAGCCCACAGCAAAGCTACTGCTCTACTTCCATAATGTAAACACATCTCGAAGAAGAATATGCCGTCAGTTGCACAGATGAAATTATAAATCAGTAAAACCAAAGCAACTGCTCATATCAACCTTTGGTCTCTACAAGGCTTAGCTGACAAGCTCAGGCTGTACATTTATTCTTCGAAGGACATCATCTGGCATACAAAAGACAGGATTGACAGATTTAACTTGTTCTTCTCCTAATAAAGATAGTCCAGCAATTCCAAATAAAGTGTGAAATGGATCCACCTGGAAAAGAAAAAGAGAGTTTGTGTCCATTTCCAAAAGTCAGCCAGTTTTTCACTTGCATGGGATGAAGCTTTTGTTTGCTGGCAAGAGAACTGCAAATCTCCATGGCTGGGAAAGACAACACAACTGAGCAAACTCATTTGTGCCAACATGTGTGGACAGGCGAGACAATTTCCACAGCATGCATTTACAATACTATGATTTATTCAGAGATGCTTGTCAATTATCTGCTGTTAAGACGATTTTCAACTCTGAATTAGACAGAAAGCACTCACATGTGTCCATTAGCATGTGATATCACAGGGTGACAGAAGCAAAGATAATCAAAATTTTAAAAGTAAATGTGACCATCTGCAAGTACCACTTGAAAAAAATTCCACATTTGCTCTTCAGAAACATCATAATGCTCTTTAATGGTCTCTAAATACAGAGCTGTCCTATAAGATCTTGAGAGGGAAGCAGCAGCCTACTTTGCTAAAAAACCTGCCAAAATTAGAAATGAAACAAATCCCCAAACCTCCATTTCCAAAACCACAAGACACCCCCCAAAACCCTCAACCCACCAACGCACCCAAACACAGAAGCCCCCAAAACAACAGGGTCCGTTAGGAGAGAGTTTCTGCAATAACAAAACAAAAACCTGAAGGCATCACTATTTCTATGGGAGTGCCCACTTCAGCATTGGAGGTCAGGTAAAAATAATATGAAATGACTGCTAATATAACATGCAAAAACTCTCCCAAAGGTGCTCACACTAGATACAGGGAAAAGGTTCTGCAAAGCTGCTCTTCGAGGAAGACACAAATATTTTAATAGCTCAAGTTTTATCTTAAAGCCAAAAATCCATTCAGACTTAAAGTGTTGGGTTTTCCTGGAGAATTCTGAAAAGGGAAAAAGTCTTTCTGTGAGCTCCTTAGAAATGCAAAACCCTTCCTATTTTAAGAACACTAAATCACTTTGCAAATGACAGACTAAAAAGATTTCTCCCCCAACTGGGAATGAAATATCAAAGATACTTTATAAAGCTTACAAAGAAATAGAAAGCACTTTGTTTTTTAATGCAATTGCAGAGAACAGCAGACAAGTGCAGCTGAAATAAAAACATGTAAGACTTCCCCAGACTGTTAACAAATAAGCAGTCAAGTGTTCTATATGAACTGCAATGAGGTCTCACAATACATTTTATCTGTCCAGAACCCTTGAAAGATGGGAACTTTATTTGCCATTTTACCTAGACAATCTCAATTCCTTTCACTTGAAAATAGAGAGAACAGACCAGCTAAATTTTAATTGTGCTCTCAACCAAGTAGAAAATCTGTACCACCAGCCTCTTTATACAGCTATGACAAAAGCTTCTTCCTCTCTCATCTAGACAAATGCCAGTGAGAGGCTTTATCCAGTAGCTGGGCTGACACAGAACAAAAGTTAATGTGAAAGGATTCTTAACAAAAACTTATGGTTCATTTAGTTCAGGCAAAACCACCAACAGAGTTGAAGACTACTTAATCTGCACCAGATTTTAGCTTGCATATCATTTCACAAAGTAATAAACCCAAAAAACACCCACATCCCAAAAAACCATCACCAAACACTGTTTTTACATGGATCTTCCAAGTGGTATTGTGAGAAACAATTTGGGTTTTATGTGTTATGGAAACCAAACTGGAATTTATAAGGAATGGAAGCTGACTTCAGAAGGGGATACAAGTTACAAGTGCAGTATAGAGTACGTGCTCCCCAAGTACACCTTTAAGGCAATTCTACCCTTTTATTCCTTCAAAGTAAACTGCAGCCTCTGCAAAACCCACCTGGATCATGAGTTGAGTGACATCAAACAAGAAACCTTACTTTTCTACTTGAAATTTTAAATTATGTATATTTCATTTAGAAAAATATTATTTACCATATCTCCTGGTCTGTCAGCAAATCCTCCAGTCTCCTCATCCTGGCAAGCCAAAATAAAGGAGCGCAGCTTCTCTCTGTCAATCCAGTGTATCCTACCAATCATCTTCAAAGATGCTAGCACCCACCATGAATAACACACATCAGGTAACTGGCAGCAGAGAAGCAGTAAAATTAATATTTTGTTAAATACAATGTTGCAAATTTTATTGGTAATTCGGCAAATTACCACATGTGCTGTCATAATATTGTTGCAGAGAAACAACATGTAAGAGTATCTCCGGAGTAAAGGAGAGTTTTTCGTTAGTCTCTTCAGAATACTTCCCTTTTCCAGGAGGGAAAGTCTCTCTTTCAAACCTCTTTCCTTCTTCAAGAAGCAAGACCACAAGAATGTGATTTTTAAACGGACTACACCTTCTGTGAAAGGCTAAAAAAACCCAGTGTCTTTTGCAGGAACAAATAAAAAGAGTTTCATATCAACTAGTTGCATTTGGTGGGGAGGGGGGAGATGGTTGGGGGGAGAGAATCTGACCCAGTTTAACAAGCTAATGGTTCAAGTGGTCAGGAAGACATACTTCTTCTGTATGTGTACTCTCCTACCCTGAGGACTCAAATTAAGCACACCTACGGACTGTATGGCAGTGTTAGTGAGGAAATGAAGAATCAAAATGAAGGCCTGACTTCTTTGTTTACTAAACAATTCCTAGAAGTCATGACATTTCCAGAAGTACTTCAGCTTTAGAAAATCCAATCTTTGTTGAGGTTTGAACAAAGAGAAGAAGCCAAGCAATACCTTCTCTGGTCGCCCGTTGAGACCTCCGGAAGGTAACTGACGTTCACAAAGCCACCAACCCAGCAAGTCAACATTTACTTGATGCAACTGGTCTGTTATAGCCAGAAATCCTGTGCAACAATAGATCTAAAATTACAGATATAAATTTTTTGTGTATGTAAAAACTTAGTTTAGCGGACTAAATTCAGGAAGATCTCAAAGCAGCAATACAGTCACATAAACCATGCAAAGTAAGCACACACATTTCAACTTTTAGTATCAATGACTTTTACTTTTCCATTAAAATGGTACATTATTGTTACAGTTCCTTACAGCTGCTTTTGAAAAAAAGAACCAGTAATACAATGCAATTACACAGCAGTAAGATTTTACTAATACAAGACACTAATGCAAGGTTTGGAACGTGATCCTAGAAGATCTGACAGAGCCATATAGTTTATTTTAAGAACACAGATTCTGAAGCCAGAGTACTCAACTCTGATTTCTGCAGGCTGGATGTGGCCTTTATCAAAATTTTGTATTCAGTCTGTAGTTTGTTCCTGCACTTGCCTCGTACCCTAATGGTTATGGAGAGAAAACCAAAGGGCAAATGAACAGACTAAAGAGCAGAAACAGGCTAGCCCTGACCATTCACTGTCCTGGCAGTTCCACATATATTCAGTCATATCAGGCTTACTTAAAAAGTGCCATGTAATATATCTGCTTTGATTCCTTTTAAGAATTCATTAAAAAAATTAGTAACTTTTTCCCTAGGAAATAACATTTACCATGAAACAGCATACTCTTGTCACATTTCACACAGTCACTAAAAGCAGCAAAGCACAAATAGGAAGAATCACGGAATCATTAAGGTTGAAAAAGACCTCTAAAATCATCAAGTCCTACCTAATACCACCACAACCACTAAACCATACCACGAAGTGCCACATTTTTTGAACATTACCAGGGACGGAGATTCCACGGTGACTCTGGGGAGTCTTTTCCAATACTTAACTACTCAATTGGTGAAGAAATTTTTACTAATATTCAAACTGAATCTCCCACAGTGCAACTTGAGGCCATTTCCCCTTGTCCTGTCACTTACTGCCTGGGAGAAGAGGCCAAGCCCCTCCTCACCACATCCTCCTTTCAGGTAGTTGTAGAGCGACAAGGTGTCCCCTGGATCCTCTTTTCTCAGGACTAAGCAACTCCAGTACCCTCAGCAACTGCTCACAGGACTTATGTTCAAGTCCCTTCCCCAGCTCCGTCCAGCCTCTGAATGTCTTCTTGTGAGGGGCCCAAACCTATCCCCAGGACTGGAGTGCCTCAGCAGTGCCCAGCAGAAGGGAGAGGCACTGCCCTGCTCCTGCTGCTGGTACAGGCCAGATGCCACTGGCCTCTTGCCAATGTGGGCACACCTGGCTCATGTTCACCCCCCGACAACCAGCACCCCCAGGGCCTTTTCCAGCTTTCCTTTAGACTATATGGGCAATGCTTCTGTAGATAAAACATGTAAGTTAAGGTACATGTACCAGGTTTAACTTTTTTTCCTGGTTTTGAATAAAGAAGAAGCGGAAACCCCAACACTTTCTCAACAAAATACCTCTAGCACCTCCATGTGATGAGGTGAATCCTGGCTATGGCATCATGCACCATAACTATGCCAAACAAACAGGTAACTGCAACAGCATTAAATTGTTTTATTAAAAAATTATTTTTTTCATATACTCAGGTGCAATAAACTGTTTCATGAAAAGAAATAAAATAGGTAAGATAGTTTTATATATATTTTCTGCTGGGAGAAGTTATTTAGATTGTCTTCTTTGGGAGATTCCTTCATTTGTTCCAGTTATACTACCACATTCTCTAAGATTTTACTGGGCATTTTTCAGAATTCATTGTCACTAGTAAAAGTATGTAAAATTAGCAACTGATAAATGTTCCCATTACTGAGTTATGTATGTCATCTGAAAACTGTCTTTCCTCAAATAATTAAACAAGTCTTGGTAAGATTCATGTCTCATTTTCACTGGGGTTCATCAGCTGATAAATAGCAAATATTGCAGAATTGACCTTTATGTCTCATTATGATTTGTCAGACACAGTGATAAATCCTGTCCACTGTGTCTATTGATACCCATTTCAAATTCTGTAAAAATCTTCATGCCAACAATTTCAACATCTCCACATGAAGACTGAAATACAGTCCTAAAAGTTGTTCCCTTACAATCTTTTTTTTCTGCCTCTGGAGTCTCCACTCATCTTCTCAGATTAGGCTAATAAATCTGTTGATTTATTTTAACTAAAGTACTAGAATCAGGCATTTGGGAAACAAGAAGGGTACACCAACTGTCATCACTAACAGATGTTATAAAAAAACATTTTTAGGCAATATGTGATGCGTGCTAATCTAAAACACTTCCATATAAAGAAAAACTCACCTGTCCTGCATGTGATTCAGAACCAGGTCTACAACCAAATCCTCCATCAAAGTTCATACAGGACAAAACGAATTCTACCGCTTTCCCCACATCAATAGCATCCAGCCTTCCCTGCAAGTCAGAAAATAACTAATGCACCTGACACTCTACCAAGCTCATTACCTACAAAAACGTCAGGAGTACCAAAGAGAAGATTCTGTACTAGTGCAAATCAGGGTTTAGGACTTACCAGAAGTGCAAGAGTTGCTGCAGCACAGAAGGAGAACCTTGTATCTATTTCTCCTATAATGTGAGGGGTAAGAAATGAAATAAGATTATTTTTTAAACAGAAATACATCTAAATCACCACTGAAATTATGGAGCAAAATGTTAAAATACTAAGAGCTACACTGAACAACAAAATCAGCAAAAAGCTTCTCCTATACCATTTCAGTTTCCAGATCATTTAATTATTTCCTTAGTAATTTAGAAAATGTACATGACAATTCAAGTGACCTGTATATTTACTGTGCAAAGAAGTCAACAACTCATTTAGACCTGGACAGATAAATACCTAAATCAATTCAACTAGTGGTAACTTACAAATAACTATAGAATTTTACAGTTTATCTGTAGTGCTCTATAAGGTAATTGCAGAGCAGAGGAAAGACTGCAGAAATAATCAGACACAACTCTTGTTCTGCCTTAACCCAGGCAGAAGTAGAAGCCAATTTCAGTTTTAGAGGAAAACTGATTTAAAGTTTCAAGTTTTCTTTTCTGTATTTATACCTGGAAGCAAAACAAAACAGAAGGCACTGTACCTGTAACAGAACAGTTGCTCAGCCAGCCCATACTAATATAACCCTCAGAGCACAAACTCCAAGCAATTAATACTTGAAGTAACAATTTAAAATTGAACTAACCTTTAAACATTGATTTTTTTGGTCAAACTTATGCAAGACTTTTCACTGCATTTTAAAGATCTGATAATTACCCCATTCATCTCCAGCAAACGATCCATCTTCTTTTTGCAAGCTCTTTATATATTCAACAATTTTATCTACATCAACAACATGGAGACTATCATATAAGATAAGAATCTGGGGAGGGGGAAAAAAACACAATGATAAAGATTTTATTCATTAACAAAAAAACCCTCCTGGATTTATAAAAGACTTAATTGAATTGACTATGAATACTATTTGGTAAACTTAATTAAAATAAGCTTTCTTTCACTTCAGCAGTTGTCTTTGTACTGTAGATTATCTAAGTCTGTCTAAAAACTTTTAAGAAATTCTCAAATGAAAATTAGGCAATTCAAGCCTAATTCTTTGATGCTTTTTTACTTTCCAACTTTGAGATCTCCATCTAAGAGCATAACTAGGTGCATTTGTTTTTATGACAGCATTATACAGAACAGAGATTTGACTACAGTTAGTTTGGTAATGTGAATGACATCCCAGACTCACCAATTTGTGGTTTTGCACTGCTGCTACTCACCTGGACAGCACTGAGGGTGTAGAGAAGATGAGGATCATGGCCTATGCTGGCGCTTATTCCCCCACATTCATGTTGGCAGGATGTGATGAATGCCAGGATTTCCTCTTTGTTCATTCGGTGCAGCTGCCCCATGAGATCCATTGCTGTCAGCCCCCAGTACACCCCACTCATCCTCAAATACTCCGACATACAGTACTCCTAGGAGGGCATCACTTTAGTTCTTGCTCACATCACCATCAACACAGGGCAGTGAAAATACACTGGTTAACATTCACAAACAGTTTCTACTACGTCAACCACTTTCCATCCATTTAACAACTGACTGTGTATCAGCCCAGCACAGACATTCTGTGCACAGACACACACACATGTACAGATCTACAAACCCTACACACATTACATTCCCTTCATCCTCTGTAGTTTTGCACCAATTCACTTCAGAGCATCACTTATTATCTTGGGATTCAAACTACTCCACAAACTGCCACCCCAACTAGTTTAAAACAAGTCTAACATTTAAAAAAACTTATTTCCTAAGTGCCAAAAACTCTCACAATCTAAAGCTGCACTAGGAAGTGAAATTTTATTGAATTTTTATTGAATTCTGTTACACTGATTACTTCCAACAGTGCTTGGAGTTCTTTTGTAAACAGTAAAGGTAACAGCAACTTGTCTTCACATAAGCAGTTACTGCACCTGCTGGAAGTAGCATCCTATTCTTGTGGGCTCCATCCAATCATATATAACCATAAACTGATATCAGTTAAAGTGTTTATCAAGTCTAATAAGCACAAAGCAGTGTGGTGGGCCTCAATAAGTTGTCCCATCAGAAGAGCAATGTGCAAGTGCAGCTCTACTTGTGCATTCCAGAGGATGAAGAAGCAACCAGTCGCTTGTTTCTCAGGTCTCAGAGCAATTCTAGAGCTAACCCGATAATCTTCAATTTTACACTCAGATAATACATGCCAAAACTCATCACAGACCTAGAAAAAATAACAAAGACATCTTTTTTTATGCTTTGGATTGCTGGGCAAAACCCAATCAGCTGGTGAGCATGCATCTAACCTTCAACTGTGAGCCAAGACATAAAGGTCATTATTGCCAATAAAGCCACAGCTGTACTGAAACAAACCGATACCTACATAGTCATCTTTCTTTGTTCCATACGAAGCGATATAGTCAGCATGTTTCTCTGAGAGCAACGTGCTTGGGGCATCGGGTTTTATTGTAACATCCTTCTGTGGTGTCCCCTGTAAAAAGCATCAACAACACGGCAGCTGCCCGTCAGGTCAAGACGCTTTAGCCCTCGGTATAATTCAGTCAACATCGGTGACTGACTCTGGAAACGAGCATCTCTCAGGCAATTCTGAGCCCAGAGCAGGTTCTGCATCTCACACCGTCACTTTTCAGCCTGGCTACACCCTCCCCCGGGCTTGCCTGCGACCGAGACCTTGCAATAAAGTCGAGAAAAAAACACAAACCCGCCCGGGATAACCTGAAGCACCGAACGCAGCCGCCCTTTCCCGGGCCCGGCCCCGAGCGCTCCACTCGGGGCTGCCGCCCCTGCCCCTGTCCCCGCCCCTGTCCCCGCTCCCGCCCGACCCGTGCTGTCCCGGTCCCCCCCGAGCGGCGCACCGCCCCTCACAGGCCCGCACCGCCCCTTACAGCCCCTCAGAGCCCCTTACAGCCCCTCAGCCCCGCACAGCCCCGCACCGGCCCGGACAGTTCCGCACCCACCATGGCCGCTACCGCCGTGCGCGCCGGAAGGGGAGGGGCGTTGGCCGCCTGGCCCGCCCGTCTGCGCCTGCACCGCCCCGCGGGGGCGTGTCCCGCGCGCGCGCCCGAGGCACTGCCGGGGCGGTGCTGGTCGATCCCGTGTCGGTCCTGGGTCGTTGCTGATCCGTGCCGGTCGGTCCCGGGTCGGTCCCGGTCGGTCCCGGTTCGTTACTGATCAGTGCCGCTCGGTCCCGTGTCGGTCGCGGTCGATCCCGGGTCGGTGCCGGTCGGGCCGCTCCCCAGACCGCGGTGGGTGCGGATCCGCGGGCGAAGTCTCTTTGGAAATAGGACAAGGAGTTAATTTAAAGTACACTAACTCCGGTTGTGCTTCCTTGCATCACAACAAACAGGACAGAATTTGGAAACAGCTTCTGTTTTCCTTCCTTAGCTGTCCTGTCAGTGGGCACGACGGAGGAGAGGCCTCCCCTTCGCTGCATCCCACCAGCTATTTATGCATATGGATAAAATTACCTCTGAGCATTCCCTTGTCCAGGCTGAAGAGTCCACCTCGTATGACTGATGCTCCAGCCCCTTAATGATCTGTGTATCCACGTGCTGGACTCCTTCCTTTAAGTCCCTCTTTCCCCTACTGAGGGCCTAGGACTGGATGCAGCACTGCAGATCCGGCCTCACATGCCCAGTAATTTGTTCAAGTAGCCCGGGACTGCCAAGAAGTGTTTATCGAAGGTTAAAAAAAATAATCTCACAATTCTTTCTTCTTGGCTGTTGTTACTGTAAGAATAGCTAAGTATATACACTGAGAGAAAGGAAAAATAGGTTTATATATGTAAGAAAGATATGAAGCTATTAGCGTCTGAAGGAAGCCAGTGAAGGTGGTGGATGGGCCTTGAGGGCAAGTCACATGAGGAGTGGCTGAGGGCACTTGATCTGTTCAGCTGGAGGAGACTGAGGGGAAGCCTCATTGCAGGGACAACTTCCACAGGAGGGAGAGGGGGAGGCCCTGATCGCTTTGTAGTGACCATGACAGGACCGGAGGGAACAGCTGGAGTTGTGTCAGGGGTGATGGAGGTTGGATTTCAGAAAAATGTTCTTCCTCCAGAGGATGGCTGGGCACTGGAAGAGGCTTCCCAGGGCAGTGGTCACAGCCCCATGGCTGACAGAGCTCAGGGAGCGTTTGGATGATACTCTCAGGCTTCAGTGTGCAAGCATGCAAAAGGCTGGATTTTCTCAAGCCACTACTGTTACTGCTGGATAGTAAATGCTCAGCACAGACACCTGCAGACAAGAGCAATGCAGGCCACCTCCTGCTCAACTGGAAAGGCTGTTGGGCTGCTGGGGGAGGAGCCCGGGAAAAACTGAAGTACAGCTATTAACGTACCTCAGAAATTGTACTATGGGTAAGCTGTCCACTGTAACTGATATGACAAACAAAATGAATACAGAGCAACCACACTTCTCTTAAAAAATATTTTATTAGAATGCAGCAGTGACAGTCAGAAATAACATTCTGTTCATCTTATTTTACAGCGAAAAAACTGCATTGCGAGATTCTTACTTCTTGCCCATTTTGCACATGAATAGCCAATCCCTTTGGAATTCAAAATTTGTAGAAAATGCCAGCTTTATTAGTCAGGAATGAAGTCAAGGACTGGACAGGAAGAACAGAATCAGTGCTTAGTAATGTGCAGAATAAAAAGATTTTGAAAGAAATTTTCTTCCGTGTCTTTTTAATTCTATTGAGAAACACAGTAAAATCCTTTGCCACGAGAACACAGAATACTGCAGCAGCAACAGACACACTTGATACATTTTAAGCCTTAAATCTGCCAACATGTTCACGAGCTATGATCATCCTTTGAATCTGAGCAGTTCCCTCATAAATCTGAAAAGAAGAATTGCAATAACATTAACTCATGATTTTTTAAAAGGTTTTAACAGATCTATACCTGTACATCTCCACGGGACTAATCCAGTGTGGATTACGATGTGCAGGAAGACAGAGAAAATTCCAGTGTGACTGAGTAATTACAGTGGGCTAAATTAACTCATACAAAATACTGAGAGACAATCTTGTTCTCAGATGTTCTTATTTAAACTCAATAGGGCTCTCACAAAAATAAACTGACAGATGATGACACTCCTCTTATTTGAGGAAAAAAATACATCATTTAGATTTTACAAAGGATTTGAATCCATGGGTGGAGGGTAGGAGATGACTTGTGCTTAAGTGTTGAATTTTCCTTGACTAGCCTTTCAAGGTCATATCATATATTCTCTTGGATCCATTGATTTCTGTTGCTTCTTGTTAACTAGTACTCTCTCCCACACAGTTTTGTGGGGTTTTTTTATTCTCACGTCTTCTTCTAGAAACCTCCTGCATCATCCCTCTATTCTATTTGTTTGCTGGCAGCAAAGTCAAAGAAAGAACACCTCTGAAGCTGTAATGCCACAAGGAGGTCCTACTGCAATGTAACACATGGGCTGAGACAAGAGTTTAGAGGTTTTAAGGTTTCACCTCCCAATTCTGACAGAACTTGGTTTGGCAAATTGCTCAAAATTTCACTGATAGGAATAATCTTCTCAAGAACCTTACAAAGCATTTTGAAAATAAGGACCCTAAAACCTGTGTTCACAGAATTGCTGGTTCAGAAGAGGTTGTTCATTCCTAAGGTGAATTCTCTGACTGCTGCTGCTTACCTCGTGTTGATCCAGCTCATTGTGCAGACTGTTTTGTGAATACCAAGTGCCTCCTGGAGCCTGGTAACTGAAATGGAAGCTCTACTTTCTCTATACCAAATACTCACCCATCACTAGGAAAGCCTCAGTAGTTCCAGCCTACAACTGGACCCTTACAATTACAAGCCTATCAGGGACATAACTCCAAGGGACCAAACTGGCTTGCTGTGAACTCAGCCTGTCCAAGCTGCTTGGAGTGTAGCTGACAGGGCCTCAGCAGCTCTTCCTGCAATTTACTGAACTGTTCCTATTCTACTGAATTACTTACTGATGAAGACAGCCATGGAATTTAAGTGTAAAGATGTCAAAACTCACAATCTTCTTAAGTATTTACAGGAAAAGTTTTTGGTTTTAAGCTGATGGAAATAGTTTCAAGAATCCTTGACAATTAAAGAAGGTAAGTTTTCCAAATCTAAGGATTTCCAAAACTAAAGAGTGTCCAAAACTAAGGGTTTCCAAGACTAAGGATTTCCACCTAAGTAGCCTAGATTTGTAGCCAGATAAAACTAGAGCACAGGAAGGATGTGTAAAAATGTTTTCAGTAAATTCAATAAAAAGACTGTGTAATACTGAAAAAGGTCAAACATATGGAGGAAAAGTTGGAAACTTGAGTTTTGTGCATGCAACATAAGGCCAAAAGTATATACCACACAGTAAAGCACAGTGAAGTGCAAGGTATAATCAAGGGACATGGACAAAATAATTTCAAGACAAAAGCCTTTCCTGAATTCAAATCTCATTGATCAATTAAAAAAAAAAAGAAGTCTGCTTAGCCATGCATTTGTATCACTCTAATGAAAAATCTAAGTAACTTAGAGTCCTGTAAAATCAATCTCAGCTTTCAAATAGTTTCAACCCTCACACCACCATTCTCTGAAAAAACATGCAACCTGACAGGAAAAAGAGCCCAAAGTTCAATTAATCATTCATTTCCTCACTCACAGGAGTGCAGTTAGTCATAAGAACCTTTAGATTCCAGCAAAGCAATTGTCTTTTCTTAACCAGAGGAAAATAAATTCTAAGCTAGTGACAGTAATAGTTTTCATTTTTAAGTCAGCTGTAAGACTAGACAGAACTTTAAGAATAACAGTTGTTATAGCTAACTCACATTGAGAGTACGAGAATTGCAGAGTTACCACATTAGAAGGAGAAAAAATAGAAAAAAATAGAAAGAAAAAATGTAATTTTTGTCTCCTATGTGAGTTGAGTTTTGGTCCAGTGCAATGACTTTGGTATGCACGTAGTTTCCTGATTTGAATGACTCTTTCAATTGAAAGATGATTGTTTGCATGCTAAAAACTTTTTTCTAATGTGTGTCCATCACGATTTGAAGTAAGTAGCCATTAGGTTATTTTATATAAAACCTATGGATTATCACATTCTCTCTTTTACTTACCTGGTAGATTTTAGCATCTCTCATTAGTTTTTCTACAGGATATTCAGTATTAAATCCATTTCCTCCAAAAATCTGTACTGCATCTGTAGCTACTTGGTTTGCAATGTCACCAGCAAATGCCTTTGCAATGGAAGCATAGTAGGTGTTCCTGCGACCAGCATCAACTTCCCAAGCAGCTCTCTGGTAGGCCATTCTAGCAAGTTCAACCTTCATGGCCATTTCAGCAAGCAAGAAAGATACTGCTTGGTGCTAGGACGGAATAAACCAAGGTTAATATTGCCCACTTAAAATTCTACGACATCCAAGAAAGACATCATCTCCTAATACAGGTATTTTTTCAACAAACTCAGTAAGTTGTCTGAGAGGAGTTCTACAGAATATGCATCAGGCTGTCATAAATGTATGTTGAATTAGTGTTCTAAGTTTTTGATTCTCAAATCCATTTAGTCATAGGGATTAAATACTGAATTTCCTGTTTATGAGATTGGTATTTACCTTGCTGTTTATTCATAGTTCTTTAAAACCGGTAGGCAACATGATTGGCAACGTATTCTGTTATTGTTAATACTATGTGTCTTGTTTCATGTGCCTCATTTTTTCTTTCCTGAAAATCCCTCTTTATTAGCACAGAAGAATTTAAGTATGTCCTGCTAGTACGTAAGTTTTGAGCTTTTGGGCAGAGGATTTTTTCTGCTTTTACTGCTATCATTGATAAACTATAAAATATTCCTGAAGTTACTACATAGCTAAGTTTACTTAAATGGTGCTGACCTGTATATATGCCCCAAATGGCAGAGATATTAAGGAAATATAAAAATCAAGGAATAACCTTTAAAAATCAGTAGCAGTACATCTGGTAAAAAACCCAAGCTTTTATTATATTCTCTCTCTCCCCTCACACACTTACTTCAACAATTGCTTTCCCAAACGTTTTTCTCTCCAAAGCATATCTGGTAGCTTCATCAAGGGCTCTCTTTGCTAATCCAACAGCACCAGCTGCTACCTGAATTGAATACCGGAAAGAATGAAAAATGAGCAATTCCTACTATATTTTATCAACAAGTTATTTCTGATACTTACAGGTGGTCTGGTCTTATCAAAAGCTCCCATTGCGATTTTAAAGCCAGCTCCCTCAGCTATTAATACATTTTCTTTTGGAACTCTCACATCTTCAAAGACAATACCTCTTGTATCTGAGCAGCGTTGACCCATATTCATTTCCTGGAGTGGGAGATTTACAGAGGTGATACTAAATTGGATTATTCAAAGGTATAATACATTTTAATTGTTTAGTTTACTCAAAGAAGACATACGTCTTCTTCCCCAAAACACTTAAGCTAAAAATTACCATATACATGATAAATACTAGTTTTGTACTTGCAGACCAGCGTCCACTATTTGTCTAAGCAGGGCAGTTTACTTTCTCCTTATATGAAATCAGTTCAATCTCTGTAACTTGTCTTCTTCTCTTACTCTAGTTCAACTATATCCTTCGAGATGAAAGTGGAAAAAGAATGTAATATGCAGGCAGTGCAGGTATACTGCAAGTAAATAAATAAATGAGCTTTTCAAGTTTTCCTAACTAGATTCCTAACATTCAACATCCAGTTTTACCTACTATTAAAAATAGTGTTTTGCGTTTTTTTAAAGAGAGAACTAGCACAGTAGCTCTAAGGTCTCTTCTTTGACCAGCAGTAGCTAAAATTAAAGCTCACTGTGTGTGTATGAATGGTTAAAATTGTCCAACTTGCTTCTTATCCTTTCAAAACATAATACTTCTCTTACTGACACTTGCCAATACAGTAGTTCTCAAAGACTCTTCTGCAGCTGTAAGCATAGAAGAATCTTTCCAGAAGATTTATTTTGAATAGGCAAGGGTTTATGTTGGTCAAAGAAGCTTTGCTGCCTGCGAAAGAGACATCTTCCCAGGAACAGTCTTATGTGTTTTCTCCTCCTGCATTCCAGAGAGACTGACTCCTTGGTACAAGAGAAAATAAGTTTCATGAAGACATGTAGTGGGTGAGCCAGGCAGATGATAAAGAGGCTTTAGGTGGAAAGAGTCCGTGCACTCTTTCATGCCTAGTGCTTGCACCATCATGTTGGTGTCCTCAGCTTTCAGAAATGTATCTTCCTAAATCCTTCCACTACCTGGTACCAAGGTACCTGCACACACCTTTCCTCACAGCAGCTCTTCAAGGTCAGCTTACTTTAGACCATTCTGAGTAATTTCTTATCTGAACTAATAACTTTAAAATTATGCTTTATGAATAGTTTCTGTATGTTGTGAAAATGAAAAGACGGTTGTAAATGACCATGTGAAAATGTTCAGTTGCTTAACACTCTTTTCCCTTTAGTGGTACATTTGTTTCATTACTCGTTTAAAACTGTACAAGAATTCCTGGCTTGTCAAATAAGAAACAGTCCTCACCTTTCTTCCAATTTGGATCCCAGGGCTATCTGCTTCCACAATGAATCCAGTGAAGGCTTTGCTTGCAGGAGATTTTGGATCTGGATCAGTACGTGCTAGCAAAAAATACCTAGTGTAAACCAAAGACAATGGATGCAGTTTACCCTCACAATCAACAACCAGATATATTTAGCTAACATTTCAAATATTTTTATGCACACTTTTACTATACAATAAATTCTGTCTGTAAGTTAACCTTTTTTCCTTGCCTATTCTAAAAATAAACTGAGAAAGAGTGAAAAAAAAGTACCACTACAATCTTAGCTTCACTGGGAGTGAGAAATGTTTCTAGTAGGATCAGATTTAATTTTGATAGCAACCAGATTCAAGAGGCCAGTCTTGAGTGTGGAGTGGTCATGTCATTGCTCATTTTCCTTTTCAGGCTTTGTACAGCACTCAAGACTGCATTTGTATTTGATACCCTGAGAAAGTGATGAGAGATTAAAATGTAGTCTACTGAAATACAATGAACATTTAGATTTTTATCAGGTCTTTAAAAAATTTAACTGGGGGTGGAGGGTAAAGCCACTATGTAACAACAAAAAACTATGGTACCAGTTAACATACCAGTTTGCTTTACCCCCATTTGTGATCCACATCTTCTGACCATTGATAACATATTCATCTCCTTTCTTCTCAGCCTTTGTTTTTATACCAGCGACATCAGAGCCTGCTCCAGGCTCTGTTACACAGTAAGCCTAAAAGAAATTAAAATGCGAAATCTTGAGGAACGTAAGTTCTATTTTTAGGCAACTACAAATTAATGCAAACTATGTGCATCCAACTATCTGTAAAAGGTTTAAGTGAACTGCATGGTAAACCCCAAAACATTAAATAAACAAAATCCCCCTCAAAAAACTTAGAACAACGCAACACAAAAAAACCCCTACAACAGCTGTCTGAGTAAGAATTCAAACATGTAAGGGTTAATTTTCTTTATAAATCCGTAATAATACATGAAATTGTCTTTTAACCAAACAGAAACATTCTGGAACCTGTAAGTTAAGACTTCCTCCAGCTTCAAAAATTCTGATGTGAAAGCTGAAGATCTTTAAAATCTGAAAATAAGAGTACTGAGTAACATTTTACATTTACAGAATCCTTCATTTCAGGAGGCTTAGTTGTACAGATTTACATACACTGCACATGAATCTTCTTTCTACAGAACAAGTACTGCTTATGTAATATTTAAGATCACAAAGTTTCATTCCCATTCAAGTTGAGTGCCTCCTTATATAAACCTTGTATTTTTTTAAATGCCTACACCCCCTCTTGAAAGGGAAATAACAAATATTAATTTTTGGTAAGTGACTTGGTGTTTTTCAAGTAATATCTTCTATTTGCTTATTGGATTCCTAAGGTATTTGCTTACTTTCAGTAAATGTCACTGTTACAAACCAAAAAAGGCTAAGTTGTGAGTACATGTAAATGTTTTCTGAGGGGAAAAAAATGCAAAAAAAAGAGAGGGAAAATAAGGATCAAGTAATACTATTAATATGCTTTAGGAATATTCTACAGTGTAGCAGTTATACTTACACACATCATTGGTTCCTCTGTCATTCTCCCTAGGTATTTTTTCTGCTGATGCTCGTTTCCTGCAATGATAACTGGCATTTGCTGAAAGAAAGTATTCAGACCGTTAATTCAGCTTTTTCAAGTGCACAGACTGTACTTTAAGGGATGTAAGAAAAGACAGGGCTTACCCCTAGGGAGTTTGCTTCAATGGCAGTCTGAACTCCTGTACATCCATAGGCCAACTCCTCTGTAATAAGGCAGGCTTCAAAACTGCCGAGGCCAAGGCCCCCTACAGGTGAAACATTTCATTTGCTCAAGTGGATTTAAATTACAACATACCAATATCGGTGATTTACACAACATAATTAAAAAAAAACTATTCTCCCACGTACATTTTGATGGAGGACCATGTCTAACATTTCATATAAGCTTTTGTTATCGTTTTAATCCTGTTTGGAATGAATTTTCTCCCCCGTCCCAACTGTTCTGTGTTTTATCACGTATATATATAGATAGAGAGAGAGATATATTTATAATATATATCTTTTTAACAAAAGAGCTGTTGTTCCTTTTTCTATATTTTGTGGTTTCTTGTTTTCAAAATTAAATTGTACAATTGTCTTAAAACCAAGACAGCTTTTTAAATAAAGCTTTGTCAGAAGAGTAAGAGGTGATTTGAAAATTATGTATCATGGTTCCAGGGTTATTGTTTGATTAATGTGGGACAAGTTGCACAAAGTGGCAAGAATGTAACCCTTAAATTTTTTTACTACTGTACATTTGAGAATTAAGAGTTCCTAGGAAGCAGAGAAAGGGTTCCTGAGCCCACAGCACTTGGGAACAAAAAAGAAAAAAAGTGTCCATATTAGTACACAACCAACTCAGTAACATGTTTTTGACAGAAGCCAACACTATGGAAAGTACATACAAATACAGTAACAACTCTACTGCCTCAAAATATTTTCCTGAACATTCAGGTGATTTCCTCAGTCAAAGTAATACCTCTCTTCAGTATCTTTTTGTTATGCTAATCCTTGACATTTATTACATGAATTTATCCAGTCTCTTTTTAAATCTATGTACAATTTCAGCACAAATATCCTACAGGGGAAGTAAGTTTTGCAAGTTAACTACACACTGCATGCAGAAACATCTCCTTTAATTTGCTTTGAATCTATCTGCTGACATAATTTGATGCCTTCTATTGTACTGAAAGGGACAGTGAACTATCAATCCCTTTTCACACTCTCCATGACACTGACATTTTAATCATTTCTCTTACAGAATCTCAAAGAGAAGACAAAACTTTTATAATCTTTGCCATGCTTTTAGAAACCTTTTCTACTTCCCCAATACTCTTCAGAGATGGAAGGATCTGACTCTATAATGAATTAAAGAAGCAAGTGCAATTTGGATGCAGGCAGCAGCATAATTGTGCCTTCTGCTTTTTTCTTTATTCCTTAAGGTCCCTTTTGACCTTAAATTTTGTAGTTTTGACCAAGTCTGAGCATTATGCTCATGTTCACAGAACTATTTATGATAAACCCCAAAATGTCTCTTTTGAGATGCACTAACTAGTGCAGACGACATGACTTCTCCTGCTTCTTTCCCTTCATATGTGCATCCCTTTTCCTTTCTGGAACTGCATTGCCATTTTAAGCATCATTCTGTTTCATGATCTTTTCTTGCAGCTCACTGCACCAGTCTCATTGTTTCTACACAGAGTAACTTAGCATTATCAGCAAACTCTTATCACCTTTGTCTTTACCTTTGTCTTTTTTTAAAAACTTATTTCAGATGTTCAAGCATTGATGTTCACTAAAACACTTCTCTAGCATATCATCTTTGTCTGCATTACTCATGTATCTAAAGAGTGCCAAAGCTCTGCTGTCCTGCACCTAATCTAAACTGAAAATCTGTCCTTCTGGGATAAATGGTTAAATTGCTGCAGACTGCGTCAGAGACTAGAACAAAACTTGACCTTCTAATTTCTCTGCCTAATCAGCTGATACGGTGCACCAGGGGAACACTGGGCAGCTGTAATCACAGTAGAAAAATCTAGTCATAAATTACTAAACCATAATCTGTCTAATTTGTCTCCTGATTACATCCACACCTAGTAACACTCACATGTGTCAACCTGCTTACTGATTAAATTTAGATTATTCAAGTAGGCAACAATTTATTTGATACAGAATCCATAATTACACATATAAATCTCATCTAATGTCTTCTCATTATTTCATTTTACAGATTAAAAACAATGTTTACTTACCACAACTTTCTGGTATGTGTGAATTCATAAGACCAAGTTCCCAAGCCCTTTTTATAAGTGGAACAGGATACTGAAATAGACATGGAAAAATCACCTTCTGATTCACCACAATCAAAATTTTAAATTTTAAAGCCTAATATAGAAATCTAGGTTTTTCCAATTTTTCCCTTATACTATGGTCGATTTACCTCTCCAGTTTTGTCATATTGTGCAGCAACAGGAATAATTTCCTCCACAGCAAATTTACGAGCAGTAGCTTGAAACTCCTTCTGCTCATCAGTAAGTTCTATTTTAAAAAAGGAAAAGAAAAAGAAAATCACAAATTCTCTACTGTCTTTAATTTTCCCAGTTGTCAGACTATTATAAAAGAAAAAACAAATGTCCTTCCAGGACAACCCAAGCCACTGCTTTCTGGGGCTCTACAGGAAGCAAGAAAGCTCAGTTTCCTTTTCCTCCTGGGAGAAAACCTCCATTGTTCTCTCATCAACACCTACAATGCATTTACTTACATCAGATAAAATTATCCACAAAATACTGAAAATTAAATAAAGAGGACTGTATAACATAAAATGTATTATCAAAAGAAACAAGAAGAATGCTGTGTTAATTAAATGCAGAAAGAGACAAAGGTTGTCCAAAGATCCTGACTCTTCAGTTTCAAACATCTGGCTCTGACCCACTAAATTTGCTGTATGTATATAATAGGCCAAGATGAGGATAGATTTCCTTTTTGCATTTCATTATGACCAAGTTCAACGATGACTACATTTAGGTACTTTAGCACTGCAAACAGCAATATGAGATAATTATTCAAAGCTAAGACATTTTGCAATTAAAAAAAGACAGATATGAGTTAAAAAAAAGAAAACCTTATAAATGATGCACACATACCTGCCTTACCTGAGTTGAGATAAAAGTAATTTTGGTTTTCAAACTTCATTTTGTAATAGAAATCTATGTGGAATAAGCACCTTCATTTTGAACTTATGGTGAACTGCAATATAGGATACTATTTCTTTTTAACACTGCAATTTGCCCATAATTGCTGTATTTCTTTCAAAAACTGTACTACTTACCAAAGCTAAAGCCAGCTCCAGATTTGCCTATGTGTAAGTTTTGAGCAGGTTTATTAGAATGTGACCTCCATCCACGCCCTGCAATGGTTTGAAGCATTTGCTAAAGAGAAAAAAACAGGAGGTGTAAGATTTCACAGCTCAAGTCTCCTAAAGCTACTTGCCTGTCTGCAGAACAACTTCCAATGCACAATCCCTCCCTAGAAAGGGTATCACATCAGGTAACATGCAATTACTACAGTGACGAAAGAGTTACAGCCTACCTTGTGTTTTGCTCCTGTGGCACGAGCTGACAGCTCTGCCAGGACTCTCAGGTTTTAACAGCACCGAAGGCAAGTGAGCTGCCATATGCACTTTAACTATTGTGCAATTGATTATTTAAAAATAATTAAGCATAATTAAAATTTATGTACACAGAGACAGAGCAATATATATTTCTTCCATTTATACACACTCATCAAACTTGATTTTCTGGCTCTCCAGTGAATATCCTATCTACCCAATGTTTACCTACATGCAGATTTAGCAAGATTTTAAAAAACAGCCTGCCCATTAAACAATATGTCAGACTACCTTGATGATGTCCCAGACTCATCTCTGCTTGCTTATAATTAGCTGCTGCCACAGACACTTGGCAATGACTGTTATTGTACTCCAAATAGGAGAGAACACAGCTGAAGGAAGTTTATTTTCCTTCCAAATATTTATTACAAGTTTATTCTTTTTCATTGTAAATACTTTGCCTTTTTAAGTTTACTACCCACAAATACTGTTGTTACAGTTATTTTTAGAATGTCTTAATACAGTGCAAAAACATGTCCAAATTTGGTTTTAAAAGGTTAGTTTACTCTCTTCAAGAGTTACAAATCTCTGAAATGTTCAGAAATAAGTGAAAAATACGTAATTCAATAAATTGTTAGGAAGACCCAAAGCAATACTGCAAAAACAAATTTAGCCTAAACATTAGGAAAAGGCTCATTCTTGATTTTCTTATGTGAAAATGTAGAAAATTTTTTTTAAAGTGTGATCAGACCAGTCACATTTTATAACATTGAAAAAGTTGAATTAATGATAGCAATGCAAAAATACCACAGAAGTTTTACTGGGAACTCTAGAAGACAAGGACATTACAGAAAGTCACATAGTCGGGGAGAAGTTGTGCAAGAAAAACTCTGCTCTTAAAAACAGTAATGCAATGCAGAGGTGGTTATAAAGTCACACCACGAGAACCATAAGAACACTGGCAATAACAAGTCCCAACACACTGAAAAAAGTATTTCCAGGGGATACTGAAAACATCTATAAAACTGAAAGGTGAAGAACTAGAGGACACTGCTAGGCACAGAAGAGGGGGAGGCTATGACATAACTGCACACTCTGCTGTTACTTCAGTTTATCAATAGTTCAGGATTGCATTTTCCAGTAGGCAATATATTATTACTTTGATGTTTTCACAAACCATAGACATTGCAAAACTGTATCTTGCTAGCTTTTTGTGTTACTGCTACCACTCTAATACCACAAACATCTAGAAAGACCTTGATCATTCAGAATGTTTTATACCTTATTTTATCTGGAAAAAAAGAGAGGATGAGGTTGGAAAAAAGCCAGATGATTTTAATTTTTTTTCTTTTTTTTTTAAAGAGCAGCCCTTGATAGACTCACACATAGCTTTGCCACCAAAAGGTTTTACCTACACTAGAAAAAGCACAGAATTCAAAGTAATGCTAAAGTGATACCCTATATGAAAGAAGCTGTAAAATTTAAACTGGTGATCTATGTCTATTATGGGTTTTGTACCAGAGCAGTATGCAAGGTAACACTGCAGGTTACTCTGCAAAAACTCCGTAATCTCACCACAGAAATATGGGTAGGTGGAATTTGTACCTGGAAGTTGCATGACTGATCATGTGACAAAGAATCAGGGTTTGCTACATTTAAGAATTTGGATGACCATCTGTCTACTTTGTCAACTTTCATATTGCGAGGAACAAATTTCAGTGACAAACTACTGCTGGTGATGCTCAGAGGCAACTCCTACTGAATTTCCTTGCACTTTTGCATAAACTCTGTCAGAATCACAAATGTGATCGTCAGTGTGGTGAGAGCAACACTGGAATAACATGCTGTCAGGAAAATGGTATGACAAGGCTATGCATAGCAGTGATGCAATTTGTGTTACTTGAATGCCAGAAGAACTACAGAACCTGCTTGAAAAGACGCACCTCACAGAAAACGACAACGATAAGCTAAGGGTCACTAACCTTGAATTCTCTCTCACACATCTCAGGACAAAAGTGAAAAGAGTTCTCACGAGCAATTTGTTGCTGGGTTAACATGTCAGGAGGCTGAACTTGAAACACTAACGCCTCAGGGGAAGGAAGGCTTCCCTTGCCTAAGGCAATGCTTTTAATCCATAAAACACCAGCCGGCTTCCGATGGAGATTTCTTCCCTCACTCACACTCTCACAGCAACACCAGGGACATGTGGCCAAGCTGCATCACGTCGGGGCAAACTAACTCTGCTGCCAGGAGACTGAAAGGCCTTTCAACTAATTCAGACTCATAAACGACTCTGCAAATGGGGAAACCAGAAAAAGGCCTGTGTAAGTGCTAAACTAGGTAATACCCGACTTTCGAATAGTTTTTACTTTCTAGTTTAAAGCTGCCAGATTATGCGTGGTTCCATATAGGACAAAGTTTGTACTTTAGAAAATCAGCATCACACATATTTAAAGAAACTAGCATAGGTAGTACAGCTAAACATGCTAAAGGATAAAATACCCTGACCTAAAACCTCCGATGTTTTGCAGCCGTCACCGCCCGTGAGGAGCAGATGCATCCACAGGGCTTTTCCAAACCCCCCGAGCGGCGCGGCCTTTGACACATGAGGAGCTCCAGGGCTATGGAGCAGCTCCGCCAAGAACTGCGGGCGGCAGCTCCCGTTCGGATGGTGGGGACTGCGGCCACAACCGCTCGGATGACACTGCGAGGCAGAAAAGGCAGCACAGCGGGCGAGTTCCAGCCCGGCCTGTTCTGCTCTCCGGGACAGTCCCTGCGGCCGCTGCCCCGGCGGCGGAACCCGGCCCGGCCCCGCCTCTCCTGCCCTTCTCCCTCCGCGCTCCCTCGGGCGCGGCCCTTCCCCGCCGCCTGGGCGGGCGGCATCTCGCTCTGCTCTGCTCTGCTCCACTCCGGCCCGGCCCGGCCCACTGCTCGGGCCCCGTGTCCTCGAAGCGCTCGCCCGCCCCGGCCACTCACCCGCGCCGCTCTCAGCGCAGCCATCTCGGCGAGAGTCCGGCAGCCGCGGCGGCTCCTCGGGGCGGGGTCGGGGCCGGGCCGGGG
>VYZS01105098.1:4193-14831 GCA_013400695.1 Neodrepanis coruscans
TTATGCAGATGTTTATTTTATGTAAACCATTAACAAAATGGAACATAATTGGAAATAGCCAAAATCATATTTATAATTTGATTCTTAATTTTCTTTAAAAAATACGATTATGTGCATTGTTTCAACACAACACTGTGTGTCTGAATTATTTTGTCAACACTAACTGTTAACAGTAATCCTGAAGCATCAGGGGCTTCTGTAACAGTTTCAAAATGTCTAATTATAATATCATGACATTCTGTGACCTTTAGTCATAAATTTTTCATTTTATGACTTTTCATTTGTTACCCATACTTTTAGTAATCATTCCCTTGTTGTGTTTCAAATTGTGTAGTTTTACAGAGTAAGGAGCTCCTAATCTCTGTGAAATAACCGTAGGATATTTTCAGTTCCTTCTCAAAAAGGAGTTTTTCCTATCTCGAACATCACTTGCTAACACTTGACCTAGTAGTTAATTTTGAACAATCAAGTTGTTTGTTTTTCCTTAATAAAATATATTGTTTGTTTCTGATTTTGATTTGCAGCACGTCTTGCAACTTTGTTACTATCCAGTCTATCACATACAGTTGAAAACTGAAATCTGATTTTTTTTCCTTGATCATTGTTATTCTTGTGATATTGTTATATTTTAATATCATTTGCTTTGTATGCTGAGAGCTTTCCTAGTTATTTCTGGCCAATCTAGTTTTCTTCAAAACTTTAAGACAGCCTGTGTAAAGTTTTAGAAGCACACCCTTAGCCATTAAATAGGATGGAGCAATGTATCAGGTGGCTTTCAGGGTTGAATGTCAAATAGTAGATTAGATTGCTCAATCAGCTTCATCAGTAGCAAGATTTTTCAAAGGATTGTCTTTACGTACCAATATTGTTTTTCAGTGATAGAATGAAGTTTAAAAGCTTGTCATTGATATTGCACTTAATAAAAATCCACGTTTTTAGATGCGCCTTTGCATCTCTGCTTTTTCCCCTCAAGAGGCTTGCAGTGAATTTCGTTATCTAACTTAAGATTGGCATCTCCCCTTTCTTCTCTTGGCTAAGATTGTAGTTGCTTCTTTTGCCACCCTCTTCCTTTTCCCACTCTCAGCTGGTGGGGAAAGGGTAAAAAGGATGCAACTTCAAGCATTTTTTTGTACCATTCCCAAGATAAACATTTCTTGTCTAAACTTCTGCCTGATACTTCACATCTGCACCAGATTTAGCACTTCCCTGGCTACTTTTGTTTATTTCACCTTTCTGAAGTCATACTAGTGAAACATTATCCATCATAAGAAAACTTAAATGCACAGCATTTTTACTAAATTTATGAACTTTTATTAAATCTTTTCCTGTATGTGTGATACAATAGATGATAAAAATATGAATTGGCTTCTTGAATTAAAAAGTATCATCCATACTTATAGTACATATTCTATGGGAAATTCTTCTAAAAAATCCCTTTACAGGGATGTTATAAAGGGCAGTGATGAAATACTGACATGTAGATACATCTAGGAAGATAGATTTTTCCAAATGTAATAAAAATTAATTGAAAATATACCTGAGCATAACAAACATAAATGACCATATCTCAAAATTTTGACTAGGTAGGCTCACTGGTATTAGTTTNACATCCTTATACAATGCTTGTGTTTTACTCGTTCTGTTTAATTTGCTACTTATCATCATAATTTAAGTTTTTAAAGCTAGGAATTGTCTTTCTTTTCTTCTATCAACAAAGTAGCTAATTCAGTGGTTGTAATGATGTCTGAAATACTGAGATTTACTTCAATAAAATATATTCAAAAGAGCAGCAGAGCTGTAGTTATTTTTTAGCAATTTCTTATGCCTTAAAATATTTGTTTTATTTTTCAACAATTAAGTGAATTTTAGACATTTTAGATAAGAAGTCTATTCAAATAAGCCTTAGCACACAGCAGTGATGTAGCTGTATATAAAAAGGTATGAATATATAAACAGGAGCACATTTTGTATTTTATTAACCACCAGCTGCTGAGAATTCAAGGACTTTCACTTTTGTTTTGCTTGAATGCATTGTTATATACAGTTGGTATATAAATCTAGTCTAAAACTATGATTTTTATTAGATTTTTGTAATGCTATTTTGAAAGTGCTAGGTAGCCTTTTTGAAGTTAAAGATACAGGTTAGAAGATAGGTTTGGGATATTGACTGCCAATAGTGAAGTTTATTAATGAAGTGAACTACTTGACTCAACCTAATTTGTGTTTTAAAACAGGTGAGGCTAATGATAAGGATGTTCAGGTGGTGGAACTTCCCATTGTTGACAGCTTGCACCCACGGCCACCTTATTTACCCTTGGCTGTCCCTGAAGACTTGGCTGATAGACTAATTCGTGTACATGGGGATCCTGCAGTGTGGTGGGTGTCACAGTTTGTGAAATACTTGATTCGTCCACAGCCTTGGCTAGAAAAAGAAATAGAGGAAGCCACAAGGAAACTTGGTTTCAAACATCCAGTGATTGGGTGGGTATTTAGTTTTCTTTTTAACTGTCTGTGCTGTAATATTTGTATATAGTGATTTTTAGTCAGGAAAAATTGTTTTGTGATGATTATCCAAGAGCCTCGAGTATTTTGTGGGGAGAGAGGGTGATCTTTGGATGATGCTATTATTTTTTAACTGTGCATAGTACAACTTGATTACAAGTACTTCTTTAGCACAATTGTCTACCTTTAGTTGGACTGATATGTAAAAGACAGTTCAGTAGAAGGTATTTTTACATATCCTTCCATGTCTAGTAGTACAGAATTTCATTAATTTAATTGCCTTACAGCTTGTATTCCAGACCCTTTACTGTCTAGGTCTTCCTTTTAAGTGACTGTAGCTTTTACACAGAAAAAAGTCTAACGCTACACTTTACATGCCATAATCCACAACTAATTTTATTACTGGCTACATATCAACATGGTATGTACCTTCCACTTCCCTGTTGATGTTTTCACAGTTGTTGTTTCTTAATGGTAACTGAATTGGAAAGGTCTATATTGGGAAAGATGGGGAGAAGGAAGGAAAGCATCTGTGGGCAATAAAGAGCCGCTTGTGCAAGAAAGGTTTGGCTGTCATGTAACGTGAAAAATGTTGCTTCTGCTGTACTAGAGTCTGCAAGTATTGCTTCCTTTGTCAGAATTTTCCCTCAGTCCTTAAGCTTTCTTCTTTGAGTACACAGTAGGTTTGTCCAAATGTTAGCTGGATTTTGACCATTGAGTTGGTAGGCCTCTTCATCAGTGGTGTATCTGAAGACTTGTTAGGTTTCGAGAAGATTGTAAGAATGCATTTATGACTACCTTCATTCAAACCATGCATTGTAGTTGGTGTACCATGTCTCCATGATGCAAATACTCATATTTTCCGTTCAGGCTATATTGATCAAGCATTATCTAGCTACAACAGATAACCTTCTGCACAAAAGGAATATCTTGTATGCTGTGATTCAACATCCTTCATTCTTTTTTATTCAGTTACCCTTTGCCTTCCTGAAACTTTTAATCCTTCCTTATTTCATGTAGGGATTTAATTTTAATATTCATTCTAAAATCAGAGGCATGAAACTTGAAGATAAAATTTCATCGCTAAATTATGTATAGTATTTATAAATTTAATTCCTAGTTTTTACTTTTCCCAGTGTTCATGTTCGAAGGACAGACAAAGTAGGAACAGAGGCAGCGTTTCATCCAATTGAAGAATACATGGTACATGTTGAAGAGCGATTTGAGCTTCTTGCTCGCAGAATGCAAGTTGATAAAAAAAGAGTGTATTTGGCTACAGATGACCCTTCATTATTGCAAGAGGCAAAGTCCAAGTAAGATGAATTATATTACAGTTTGTGCTTTCTGGGTAGCTTTATGATTTCTGACTATTGTCCACACAAGTTTTAGTATAATATTTGTTTGTCCTTTATTTAGTTCAGATTGGGTTTCCTTTTACTTTGATTTTGATTTTTCTCTCAGATACACTTTTTTAAATTTTTTTTTTTTTGGAAGTAAGCTTTTCAAACTTAATGTTGAAAATGTAGAAGAATTGAACTGTGAGTATTTAAAAACAAATCAATGCTATGAAATGGAGATAAAAATATGGTAGTATTTGGTATGTAGTAAACACACCAAACTTCTTTTAGAACATACATATTAAAAATCAACTATTTAGGAATATTGCAAAAACTGGTTAATATATCAAGAATTTTCACCTGTCCAAAAAATACCTTTCTGTGAATAGTTGCCAGAGGAATTTTTCTAAGTTGATTGAAAAGCTTCTTCCTGCCAGAAAGACTTCTATATTGACAGCTTAGAAGACTTTCACCTTAAATGTTGAATAGTTTTAAAGTTTGTCCTTAAATATATTAGGAATTCTTGGCCTGTAACAGTGTTTCTGTCCCTTTTTTTCCTCATTGTCCTCTTTTAGCTCTCTAGAACAGGGAAATGCAGTATGCATTCATTTACTCGTAATATGGCCTGTATTTCCTTGTAAATGGATACTTTTAATTAGTTAATAATTTTAAAAATCAGGGTAACTCAGTAGTGGCAAATTTTTGAACTGTATTATCTTTGGTAGACATTCTGAGAAAAATATATAAGATAATGTATTGTGTAAAAATTTTTTTTTGGCTTCTACAAGGTAAGTATAAAATGTTATTTTTTATTAGAAGAATTTTCTGCAGCACTAAAAATCTGTGTATTTCAACTGTGCTATTTCTATTTTTCTTCCATGTCTATAAAGGGCTGCAGTTTAAAATTGTGCTGAAAATTGTTTTGTAAAAGCTAAATGAAAATACACAACTCCAGATGATGGCTACCTAATCCTTCCTTTTTTGTATGTGTAGAGACAAGAACAGTAGCAGAAACAATTATAACATAGCATTTAAAGTGCAAATCTGAACAATGAAAAGCCAGGTAATACAAAATTGAGGTTATAATATTTAATTCATTATATTGTCCTACACAGCTTTAATTAGTGTTTGTAACATAACAGAATTCAATATTTCTGTAACAGTCGTAGTTATGCCTTTTTCTTGATTTTTATTTACCTTTCAATCCTTAGCAGTCTTTGTGAATAACAATGCGATATAAACTTATATCCCAAGTTTTTAATAGTAAAAAAACCTAGTTGTAGAATTATAACTTGTTCAGTAAAATAATACTGAATTTTACTAAGCATTGCCGCTCATGCATTCCAAATCACAGTCTTGCTGCAATATGGTAAGATACATAATGCTCAGTACGGCATTAATTTTGTATGTTTTCTTAATGAAAGGCATAGAATGTGTAAGTAGTGAAGAATTTTTTTTAAGTGTTACTGCTGAGTTTTCAGGTTACAGCTTACACTGAAACATAATTTTCCTAAGTTGCTTGCACCCTACTGTTGCTTGCAGTCGAGTAGAAGGCATTGAAAATTTCCTGTGATTTTTTCCTGTGTTGTGGGTTGACAACAAAGGTTATGGGAGCTAAACATTTCTTCCCCCCCCCCCTCCATCCCCCACCCCATTGTCCTTCCCCTCCATTTTTAGGGACGGGGAGAGGGCTCTTTTTAGGGCTTTTTTGAGGTTTTTTGAAGGTTTTTGGAAGGCGGGGGGGGATCAGGGCTGTGTTAAACCGTTTTTCCTGTGTGTTTGAGGTGGGTTGCCATGGCAATGGCGGCGGGGAGGGGCAGGAACAATTGGCCCATGCTGCTGCAAAACTCGGTGCTGAGGCGAGTAGAGATGTTCTCCCAACCAGCTCCGTCCAGAAAAGAGGCAGATGGCTGCCCTTTTATAGGGGACCAGTTTCACGCAGGCGTGGGTGCCCACCGGGTGTGAACTGTTCCTCAGATTGGACAGTCAGCGCCTGGGAACCGCCCCTAGCGGGAGGTTCTGCTATGAGCTAAAATGGCGGCTCAGCCACATGGTCGACCCTGGGGTGGGAGATGCGGGTCCTCCACGGCCCCGCCCGGGGGGTCCAGGCACTGCCACTGGGCTGACCCGACTTGTGCCAACCCGGATGCTCGCTGCAGTGGCTCCCTCGTCGTGGAAGGGCTACCACCAGCTCCACTCTATTTCATGCACGAGGGAGACCCACCGCACATGCACGTAGCACTGAGCCGTTCCCAGGCTGGCAGCGTCAGCAGCCCCCAGTGCCCGTGGCCACGGAGCTGTGCCTCCAAAAATGGCTGGGGGAGGCACCGCACCCACAGGCAAGCGGCGTAGGGCCTGGGGTGGTCCCTAAAAACAGAGGGGAAAGACAATGTGGGGGGAAGGGAAAAGAAACCGTTTAGCTCCCATAACCTTTGTTGTCAACCCACAAAAACTACATATGTGTAGAGTGATATAAAGAAAACAGATATGCTGATTTCCATTCTTTGGTTTTATCTTGGAGCAGGTTGCCCAAGGAAGTGGAATACCTCCATCCTTGGAGATATTTAAAAGTCCTGTAGATGTGAGGACTTGAGGAAGTCCTTTAGTGGTGGACTTGGCTGTATTGGGTTTATGGATGGACTCAATGATCTTAAAGGTCTTCTCCAACTCAAATGATTCTATGATTCCAACAAGGTTGGAAAAGACCACTAAGACCATCAAGATCATTGGCTGGAGAGAGGCCAGGGGAAGAGGGACTTGGGAGTGCTGGTTGATAGGAGGCTGAACATGAGCCAGCAGTGTGCCCAGGTGGCCAAGAAGGCCAATGGCGTCCTGGTCTGTATCAGGAATAGTGTCACCAGTAGGACTAGGGAAGTTATTCTTCACCTATACTTGGCATCGGTTAGGCTGTAGCTTGGAGGGGCTGGAGTACAAGCCCTACGGGGAATGACTGAGGGAGCTGGGGTTGTTTAGCCTGGAGAAGAGGAGGCTTAGGGGAGACCTTATTGCTCTCTACAACTACCTTAAGGAAGGTTGTAGCCAGGCAGGGGTTGGTCTCTTCTCTCAGGCCCTCAGAGAGGACAGTCTTAGGCTGCATCAGGGGAGGTTTAGGCTGGATATTAGGAAAAGCTTTTTCACAGAGCAAGTGATTTCCCATTGGAATGGGCTGCCCAGGGAGGTGGTGGAGTCACCGTCCCAGGATGTGTTTAAGGAAAGGTTCGATGGTGTACTTAATGACATAGTTTAGATGATGGGATGGTGTTGGGTAGGTAATAGGTTGGACTTGATGATCTCTACAGTCTTTTCCAACCTTGTTAATTCTGTGTGTGTAATTCTTTGTGTGAGTCCAACCTATTTCCTAACATCCCATCCACTGAGTGGGTGGCACTAACTACTTCATCCAGTCTTCTTAAATATATCCTGGAATGGTGACTCCACCACCTNTATTTAAAAGTCCTGTAGATGTGAGGACTTGAGGAAGTCCTTTAGTGGTGGACTTGGCTGTATTGGGTTTATGGATGGACTCAATGATCTTAAAGGTCTTCTCCAACTCAAATGATTCTATGATTCCAACAAGGTTGGAAAAGACNTACTGTCCTTTCCTGTTTTAGAGAAGAGAATGTGTGATTAAAGCTAGAAGGCATCCTACAAAATATTGTTTTTAGGTGATTCTGCCAGTAAGAATATGACATCTTATTATTCATTTGCCACACACCCAGGAATCCTAGTATTAGTATTGTGCCTATGTTCTACTTAAAAAGAAACAAAAAATCCCCTAAAGCTTACACTGTATTATATTAGTCATAATATAAGTACAGATGGAAAAGGTAGTGAAGGAAGCAAGAGCTAACTATAGAACTTCAGAAGTTTCTATTTCTTTATTCTTTGCAGCCATTGTGGCAGGAGTAAGATTTAAGTGGAATCTAAAGCACCATGTTGAATGGGAAGAAGCATACCCCTTAAGGCATCATTCTGATCCAGGAAGTCAGTGGGCCACATACGGCTTTATGCTCTGATTTCAGCCTATGTTGGAGACAGGATAGTGGACCAGGAGATTCTTTGTTCACCCTGAATATGGCTGCTATTTTATTCACATTTTAAAAGAAACCTCTTTTCCCAAGCATGAACATAGCATTGTATGGGGGGGACAACATAAAAGTGCTTGTTTGAAAACTTAAATGTGTGTGTAGATAAATTATAAGCTTTGAAGAAGTGAGCTCTGAAACTGTTGGTTAGATGAAGTTGGATCGACTTTATAAACTGGAATTGAAGATCAGATTTAAAAGCACCTCAAAGACTGTTTGCAGAGTAAAGGAAAGAAGGAGAAAATTCTAAATGTATGCATAAAAAATGTGTAAATAATTCTGACTTTTTTTACCATATCCAGTATGGCACTTTTTTCGTATGCTTCCTGCCTTAAAGTTGACTGATCTTTTGCTAGTATTCTTCAAGAAAAATTCTTTTGTCTCTACTCAGTATGAGGATTCTGATTTTTGAAGTCTGAAGGAAGTGACTAATTATAGTGTTCCTGATGCCAAAAACTTTCAAAGGGGTGTTCAAATATCTTTGCCGTGTTCACTGTCCCTACAAATGCCATCTTCTATTAAACATTCTTCGTGTTGCTCTGTTCAGAGCAACTAAAATAAGACTGATGCCTATCTGTTTCTCAGCTAGTTTTCAGAGTGAAATATGATGTATTTCCCCTTGGTGTCTACTTTTTTCTTTCAAAAAAAAAAAACCCAAATATGATTAACACAATAGAAACTGGAATAGAACATATCACAAATAATGTGATGTCACCTATAGTATTTTGAGAGTTGGTTAAATATTGACAAAAAATGTTAGACATGAGAAGATGAGAAAGAAAATTGATTATGAAAGAGTTATTACTGAAAAATTTATTTAATGTTTCATATGCTTCTGTAATTTCCCTGAAGAGATACTATCAGTTATTCTAGATGAATACTATTTCCGCTTTCTTTTCCATGTTTTTTTGTGTGTTTTGTCTTATTTTTAAGACAAAAAGTCTTAAGTTTAAAGTAATAGGAGTTTTCCCTGGTGCACATGATACATCCTTTAAAGTTGTCCTGCTACTTCGGGGAAATTTACCATACATTCTACATCAAATGTGGAAGTTTTGCATACAGGTTTTGATTTGCTCTTGAGAAAAATTTCCTGATTTGGTAGTCACAAAAGATGTCTGTACTTGTCCATTTCACTTTTGAAAACAGTTTCTCAATATTTTTAGTATTAAAATGGAATAAATTAGGCATGTTCTTACAAGAGATTATCACAATTATATCTGTTTTCTGTCCAGAGTATATGTACATGCTGCATTGTTGTGTATGACTGCATGTTAACTTCAGTAACTGTCCGAGAGGTTTTGAGTTTAAATGTTATTTGGAGCCATGTTTAGCAAAGAAATGTCAAGCTTTGAAGCTTGACATCTAGTTACAGGTCTAATTTGTTGTTGCTCCAGCATTACAGACTGCTCTGTATTTTGATTTTCCTTTATTAAATAGTATCGGGATGATTAATTCTTACAAATGTAATACTAGCTGCCTTCCTCTAATATGTAATGTATTGATTTACATTTGCTATGTTGTTGTAAATTATAATTATATATACATATATTTCTATCTGTATATGGGAAGGGGTTTTGTAATTAACCCTGTAGTTGGAATTTTGTAGTTGGCTGGTTAGTCATGTGAGCTGCACTTCATGATTGAAATATAACTATCATGTAAGAGCAATGTAATTACTACCTTTGTTATGTCTATAAAAATTATCTCTGATGGGAGACTGACTGAAAATTTAATGAATTCGTGCTCCTTTTCACAGTTTCTTTCAGGTTGCAGTGCCTCAGTACAGGGCTATAAATAGTTTGAGAAAGACCATTATTTTTCATCATTTTTAAAAAGGATTATTTTTTAAATTTCTTAAAATTCTTACATGAAGAAATCTTTTATTAAGGAAAGTAAAACAAGTGTTTGTATTTCAAATAAAATATTTTGACTTAAAGTAGTAGGGTGGTTTTTTTTAATAATAAGGAAATTGTATTGGCATAAAATTTTATGTTTATTTCCTTTTGACCAGTAAATTGTAAAATTTGTTCTCCATGTGGCTTTAAGAACGATGAAAGATTTCTTTACTTTTCATTAGTTTAGGTTCATTTAGTTAACATGTCCATTTTACAGGTGACTTTTTTTTTTCACAGTGTCATAATCAGTATCTAATAGACAGTGTGGTAATAAGTGTAGTTTACTAAAGTCCAAATCTTGTATCCTATTTGGTAGCAAAGAAAGCTGAGTGATCTGAGTATATTTTATCTAAAATCAACATCATTACCAGAATGTGGCATGTACTTCCTGGTATTTTTTCACTTCTTCTACATATGTAAGACAGACTTATAGCATGTTTGTATTTTTTTTTTCAGTTAACCACCTTATCTTGCAGCAGAGATAACATTTCTTAAAAAAACAAATATAACAAGACTTTGCTGTTAACACTGTATTGTTTTTTCAGGTATCCAAATTACGAATTTATCAGTGATAACTCCATATCCTGGTCAGCAGGACTTCATAACCGATACACTGAAAACTCCCTAAGAGGTGTTATTCTGGATATTCACTTTTTGTCTCAGGCAGACTTCCTGGTCTGTACCTTTTCGTCCCAGGTAAACTGCAATGCAAATACAATGTAGATGATATGTATGAGCTCTAAATCTTAGTTGTCTTTGTGCTCCTGTCATCTTATTGCCAGTGGTGTCTCATGAAACTTTCAGGGAAAAATTAAAGGC
>VYZS01105101.1:4271-25133 GCA_013400695.1 Neodrepanis coruscans
CAGCCACACTGATGCCTTGGTGGAGGAGACATAGCCCCCACTGTGTTTGGGCACAGCAGGACAAACCATACCTTGCTTTCCCCCTCCTTCACTGCCAACATCAGGTCATCCTTGACCTGTTTCTTGCAGTGCTCGCAGGTGCAGTCGAAGTAGTACTGCTTCTTCAGCTGCTTCCGCCGCTCCTCGCTCACGTTGAGGAAATCCACGTAGGAAACAGTCAGCTCATCCCCTGGAGAAATCTTGGCCAGAGCCCGCAGCTCAATCCTGAGTGCAAAGGAGATGAGATGTGCACTTGGAGAAGCAGCAGAAGCAAAGGTGAAGCCATAGAGCTGCCAGGGATAAATCCTTTGACCTGCCCCTGCCTTGCAGAGGTGAGCCCTTGCCCTAAGGCCCTGCTTTAAGTCTTCAGAGAGGCAATGCAGAGATAAACAGCAGCCTGGTTAACTGAATACAGAGCAAGAACATAGTCACAGTCATACCAGTGACATCTCTGCAAGTCCCTGGCAGAGATATATAAGAGTCTGAGCTATAAAGAGATTACAGCTCCATTACTTGATTCAGATGGGGGTTGAACCTAGACATCAACTTTTATTACATTGCAGGAGATCTCACCAGGAAAAAAAACAAAACACCTGAGTTCAGAAATACTGAACGAAATGCTGAGTTTGGACTTTAAGTCTTTTTTTAAGTACTGCTTTGCATGCTACCCACACATCCCTGGCTAGACTCCCAGATCCTGAGCTGTGCTGCCTTCAGTATCGTTTTCACTTTGAAAAGTTAAGACAAATTCCCTCTGGGTGCTGGGCCAGGGATGCCCTCACCTTGTTTATGCATCTTCACATGAAGGCTTAGAAACAGTTATCTGGAAAGAGTCTGGGTTTTAATAGTTCTTTTGACCTGATGCCTATTGCTGATATAATCAAATTTCAATTGCCAGTCTGTTACCAAAATCCATGGCAAACCCTTAGTGATGGGATTTGGAAAGCTGGACACCTTTGCACCTGCCTTTCTCTTGTGTCATTCCCTGCAAAAGGTCTTAAATAATGTGAACAGTCAAAACTATTCCCATGCTGTTCCACTCCACACATTGAATCTCCCAGTTACTCTGGGCCATCTCTCAGTTGCAGGGGCTGGACAGGCACAACTGGCTGAAGAATTTGGCCAGAATGGGAAAAAATTCCATCAAATACCAAATGCAAGGTGGTGCTTCTGTATCCATCTCCTCTCCCAGCTACTAGTGAGCTCAACAGCGTGTTTGATGTACATACTTGCTATGAGATGGACCTGGTGAGGGACCTGCTGGCTCCCACCTGAACATGAGGTGCTTTTGGTGGAACCCAACAACAGCTTCACCACAGGCAGAGGTGGCAGAGGACTCACAGGTCTCAGCAGCTGCAGTAAGTCTTTTGAGGTAGACCTGACTTACTCTGTGTGATCATATTTTTGCAAATGGATAGTAATTTTCCTGTAATTCCCTTTTACTTTCCATGTAATTCCTGTTACAAGCTATCAGCACCAAGGGCGTAGCTCTGAGCCTTTCAGCTGTGTTAAAACTGCTGTGAAAATTACTCTCTGAGGCTGGTCTTGACCTTCTCGGGGTGTTCGATCATATCAACAGCATATTTCGTACAAAATTTTTCACTAAACATGCCATTGTCACAAAGGGCAGCCATTAGTTATGTCACAACCACAGGAGAATGCCAGCCAGAGAATGGTGCAACCTTCTACTCCAGGAAAAAAATGCATGAAAAAGAGCAATTCCTATCAGAAAGGTTTACACATATAAACATTCCTGTTCACACTTAACAGGATTCACGTTAACGTGACTCATGCAATCAGAGAAGCAAAATCAAGCCTCTGACTTTCACGATGCCCCTGATAGCTCAAGCACCATAGGTATATTTTAAGCAGCCACCCCTTGTGTTGAGGGGATTGTTAGCCTTTGGGATAAGCCAGGAAACACATGGCATATTTTAAATGCTATAGTTAAAGAGGCACTGTCAGCCAGGAGCACACCACTGAGCTTGTCCAATGCTCTTTCCCCAGTGTCTGCCACAAACAGCAAGGACCTTGACAGCTGCATATACAGGCATAGCAAGTGCCCAATAGTTCAAAACTCAAATTGACCCAAAATAGCAACTCTAATCACAAGTGAAACACATGTGCCACTTTGCATGGCCCTATCTATAATGTGCCAAGAAAGTATCAATGGTAAAAAAGAGCATTTTCACATCTTATTTGAGGAAATTGCATGAAATTAAAGTTTAAAGACAACAGTGTCCCCTAAAGAGGACTGAATATAATATACCAAGTGCCATGAGCTAAGCAGAGACTTTTTTTTTTCCACATATTTTTGTGATTTATTTAGTTGGGATCAAGTAACAGTGGCATCATTAAAAGGTGAAACATTAATTAGGTATTATGATAAAAAAGGATGGAAACCTACATCTCATGGTACTGCTACTGTAGGCAGAGCATTCATCAGGCACTGTTTGTTGCAAAGAAACATGGACCATTTAGTATGTCAGTAACACAGTCATTTCTCATCTCCTAATATGCAAGGTTTTATTTTGGGCTGCATAAGATTAGCGAGACCTTGTTCTGACTTTCATGCTCTTGCCACAGTCAGGGGAGGAGAAATGAGAAGTGTAGAGGGGAAATACTAACAGGGAGGAAGCCAAGAGAGAGGGTGGGAAGGCAAAGAGGTCATTCACCCTGGAGGACACAGTATTACTGGTATCATTTTAACTTACTACAAAATGCAGAGTTAAGTGAGGTTTGGGTTTAGTGGGGCTTTACACAGGGATGGAGGAGAAGTTTATTAAAAAAGGAAAGTGAAGTTCACTACAAACAGAGGAAGCCCCTCGGGGTATTTGTAGCTGTTCCATTAAATATTGGGCATGAGGGGTACAGGGTAACAGAGGGGAATGATGCTTTCAAGACTGACCCACCTCATCTGTGTGTGGAACATTGATCTTACAGCCTCATGACTGAAAGACAAAACAAACATCTGCAGTTTACACACATAAAACTACAACAACAAAAAAAATGGGTACGCAGCATAGCGCATTGGGACACTGTAGTGACAGGAGACAAAGGGACTCCCTATGCCTGGCTCATGATGCTCTGCAGGAGACCTTCCCTTTTGCTATGCAGCTGACAGGACCAAATTACCCATCACTGGGCCACAGAGGATTTGATGGGAACTGCCCTGGCACTGTGATTTTAGGAGTGGTCTCAGTCAGAGGATGCATAAAACTTGCTTCTGACATTTGGCAGGCACATGGGGATTAGTTCTCCTGCACAGAAATGTCTCCACTGACATCAGCAGTCATGCTTTCTGAAACGGAGCTTGAAATGGAAATTCAAACTGGGATACCAGCCACAAGAACTGTGCTCTGTGTAATGAATTTAGTTGGTCCTCAAGTCCAGAATTTTGCCTTGAGTGGTGACAGAGAGCTCACAACATGGACTCATCATCAGGTTTCTACAGAAAGACAAGAAAGGCAAGAAACCTTCATAATTTACTGGGGAAATAACCAGATGGTCAAGTTTAAAGTCAGTAACAAGACACGTGTGGGAGCTTTGACACGCTGCCAGGCAAATAAAATGCCGTTCCTCTACTTACTGCCCAGGAAGTCAGATATCAGGGCCCTCAGTGCTAGTTGCCTCCTCCACTGCTGGAGGCTGGTTGGAGAGGCTCTCCATCACTCCACTATGGATCTAATCCAGGGCAACTGGATATCATAGCACAGACTTTAATCTGACTTTGTATCAGACCCTAGTTCCCACCAAGGTAATCATCCTGGTGCAGTTTTGTTGTGTCTTTATTCATTTACCAGCAGCTTGATAAATGCCAGTATAGTTTTATCAGGGAAAACCAGCAGCAACAACTGGAGTGCAGAAGCAATGTTAAAGCAATGTTGAAGTTAAAGAAGGCAAGGCTGGGGAGGGCGTTAACTCATAACACTAAAGGTTGGTGAAGACAGCCAGCTGTAAAATCATAGCAGAAAGTCTGGAGGAAATACAGTGGCTGTGCAGGTTTTGGCAAGCAATTTCCCACAGTTAATGTCTTGAACATGCTGCAGCTTGCTGGATCAGCAGTTTATACCTGTCATGGCTTGGAGGCTGGGAAGGGCAGAGCATCCCTCCTGTGGGCTGCCCTGAGACCTCAGAGCAGCAGCCTCCACTCCCAGCTCTGCTGAAACATCCCTGCATTCCCTACTGAATCTCTTTCCATCTCATTTGTCCCACAGAAGTTTTTTACAGGACTTGGGTGGGAAGGGGGAATGCTCAATGGATTTAGAGCATCCTGCACTTGAACATGGCTCAGCTTGCAGATAGATAACAGTCACAATTGTCATTAAGGTCCCACTGCTAAAGAGTTAATCAGTGATTAATGGAGATGGTACACTCTCATCAGATGAGATTTGTGTTAGGAACAGTTATGAACACATCAGCAGATATTGATACACAGCTGATTGCAAGCTTTTGTTATGGGAAACTTGGACTGTGGACTCAGTATATTCTTAATAATTTACTAACTGGAATTACTCCTTAACTATGAGGGCTCAATATAAGGAGTGAGCTAAACAGCTATTTTTTACTTTATCTACATATTTTGAGTCTATTTACAAAACTCAGAAAAAACAGGTGAAAATTCTTTGCTGGTTGCTGGATTTGGGGTCCAATCGTGTCTATTATGCATTAGATGATAATTTTTAAAATAACAGTGAGAGAGAAAACAGTTCCTCTTTAGAAAGGAAATACTGATTTCATGTTTTCTTTCCTGAGCTGGAATAGATAGAGAGAAGGAAATAAGAATGAAGAGATTTTTCTGGGGCAGGAATCTGACACTAGGGTTGGAAAGACTGTTAGGATGCATTCCCACTGTGCCCAAGGAAAGAAATCCACTCACTTGCCATTGTTGAAGATGACAGTACAGTTGGGCCAGCAGTCATGGTTGGCCTGGCAGAGGTTGGGGAAGATTCCCACACCAACAGCCTGCAGTCCTCTTTGGTCACTGAGGGTAAAGCCGTTGCAGTTGATCTAGTCCCAAAACACAGGCAGGAAGAAGTATTAAAGGAGAAAAAGCTGACAACACTCCAATTAGGATAAAACATCAGAAGAGAAGCAGTGCAAGACTTATGGAGAGGGACAAATGCAGAGGAGAGCTGAGTAAACTTTGCAGAACATTTGCTGTAAATATTTGTTTGGCATGCCTATGACAAACTTAGTTTGACCAGGTATTGGCTTCCTTATATTTGCCTCCTGCAAATAATTCAGAAAAAGGTCACGGAAAATGAATTTGAGGCAATTCAAGCAGAAAGCAAAGTTCACACATATTAAAACACATATCAGATGGAAATTAGCTTTGAGAGCTGCATTCAACCTGATCATATTTGCTGGATTGCGTGCAAAGCTTATAAAAATCATCTACTACTGTTTGTTATGGATTTTCACAATGATTTTTGCATGACATGTCTACCAAGAATGTATTATTTTACTTTCCTATATGATACACTACTATCACATATAAATGGAAGAGGTTTTAGTCACAAACATAAACAAAGCAAATATTTGCAAAGAGAAAAATAAGATAGACCAAAGGAAATTATTAACTCAGCTGCTAATTTGTTAATAGTTTTATTCACTTTCTAAACTGATTTTGTACATTTTCTGTACTTCCTTATTTCTGTATGGACGAGCCGGTCACTTGCACATGGGTCTCCCTGCACCCAGTGGACTGGATTATATTTTTGTTGTGGGTATCAAAGGATACCGTGCTCTCTCTCTGTGCTAAGGTAACTTTTCTGCTACAACAGCCACTGGCAGAGGTGCAAGCAGAGTGTGTCTCCTCCCAGCTCATGCTGGCCCCTTTGGCAGTGTTGGGAGCTGAGGGGTTAGTGCATCACTAACCAATTCGCAAAAGAGTTGGGGAAGAGCAGCTCAGCCTGAACTGGTTTCTGGGAATTTCCCTCTACTGCTACACTGAAAACAAGAATGTGTAGTTAACAAGTTAGCAATGTATATTACTAAATATATTTAATATCTTTTACTGATTTTTTATATATATAAAATATTTCTATCATATGAATTTAAAAAATCTAACACTCACAATATCAATAGACATTAATGTACCTATAAAACAGATCTATATTAAAATATATTCTAGGTATGCTTACTAAAAATGTATTTATATTTTTTCAGCTCTTCTAGCTGCAGAGAAATGCCCAGTGGGACATGTGATGAGAATTGCATCACCTACACTTTGTCTTCATGTTTAGACAGACAAAATGTTTCAGACCTTGCCCTTACTGTGCCTCAGTTTCCCAGCACAGAAGTGACGTGAATGGGGAATAGGCACCGCACAAACCACCTGCAGCAAACGCTGGTCTCAGCTATCCCAGTCTCTATGGCATCTTCAGGACAAGAAAGGGATGAAGTCACCCATCCTCAATCCAGGCCAGCTGGAGACTTTCTCTGGGAAGCTGGCATTAAAAACACTGCCCTATTTGCTCTCCCATCCCTGTGACATACCACTCCGAATATGTGGGAGATGAACTGCACACCGAACTGCTGGCAGTGGGGAGGCCAGAACTCGAGGAAGCTCTCCACGTCAGTGCGGAGATCCTTCTTCTCCTCCTCGCCAAAGTTGTCCACGTGGTTCTGCAGTTCATCAATGGAGACCAGGCAGCCCTCAGACAGCCCACTGCCTTCCCTCTCTATCTTCCACATGATCCGAGCAGCCAGCCTGGCCAGGACAGAGCCACAGGTGTTAGCACCACCACCACCACCCACAAGGAGAGGAAGCAAAGGTTCATCAAAATTGATTTAACGGGTGGGAAATTGTGTGCAGACAGACCAACTAAGACAGGCTCATCTTCAAATGGATGATGGCTGGTCACCATCCAAGGGCTTTTGAATGAAAGGAAGATGTAGGGGTTTGCCCCAGTTTTTGTGTTCTCATCTGGAAGTGCTACAGAACTCCAGGTCCCCAGCCCTCCACAAATGCTCTCCTTTTCTTAGGGATTCCTTTCATTTTCTTATAATGGAGCCAGGATGTGAAGCCAAAAGAATGTATCCTATAAACAAACCGGGGAAGAGCCCATCTCCTATTCCATTTTTCCACCTACTCCCCACTTTTCCACACCTCCTAAACCATCCAGGGAGCATTTGCCTAACCACATTCAGCTGCAGTAGATCTTTAAGGCCCAGCAACAGCAAAAAAGAAAAAAAAAACCAGGATCACACATCTTGCACCCCAGATACACCATCTGCTCAGCCCAAGGATACTCCTGGCAATCCCTGAACCTTCTCCCACCTCCACCCTGTCCATAGGAGGCCACCCAGCTCTTCCTTGCCAGAGGATGCCCTGTCCTCTCCCAGGCTGCCAGCTCTCACCTGATGTTTTCAGAGGGTGCCTTGCCATGCCTCTTGATGGCAGAGCACTCATTTTTGTGGTTGAGCCAAGCCGCTCTCTGGCAGGTCCGGTCGCAGTAATAGGCGAACTTGCACTGGCCACAGCGGTGGAGCTTCTCCTGCCGCTTGAAGCAGGTGTGACAGATGACATGTGTCAGGCTGGAAGGACAGAGGGATACATTGGCTTGTACCTCAGGGAAGGCCAGCTCTGGTCAGTGAAGGTCCTGCCAGCTTTGTATCCCTGGGCTCCCCAAATCCACTAACAATGAACCACTCAAAATTTTTTGTGAGGATGAAGAAACATCCAGCTTAATCCTGTGTGCTTGCCCAGTGCTGTTCCTTTTCTGTTTGGCTACTTCAAAGAGACAAATAGTTTGTTTAAAGGAGGGCAGTAATAAAGCATTTCTCAGCTCTCAGCCCTCTTGTCTGCAGCTCTTCTGCTCCCCCTCAGCACTGCTGCTGTCAAGAGGATTTTCAGTCTGGTTTTGGTTTGTGTCTGGGCTGTGCCGAAGCACCAGTAACCCATTTCTGAGCAGAAAGCAGATGCCTGATGAGTCTGTGACTCAGGTGAGCATGAAAAAGAAAAAAACATTCACCTACTTGCAAAGCTCTGAATTTGGCTGAAGTGAGCACCCCACCAAGCACTAAAGTTTTCCTGCGCCCCTTGAAGACCAGGTCACAAAATGGAGCAGCAGCTGCCACCATACTTAAGAGATTTAGGAAAACATTGGGTGAGAGGGACCAAACAGGAGCATGGCCTGAGCTGTTCTAACTACTCTCCTAAAATTTCCTTAGGCACATTATGGAGAAAAAAATATGCACCAGCAATGCTCTGCTAATGAGCACACCAGAGGAGTACCATAATGAAGACTGATGGGGCATTGTGGTTACATAGGGAAACCCTGGTTTTGTAATTCTTAAAACAAAGATATGTTTGCATGGATTAAAAGGTAGCTTTGCTTGTCATTTCTTTTTGCCACAAAAAGATTCTAGAGGCACTGCTTGGCAATTGTGTCATTGTGATGAAAATGATATGAGGAAGCCAACAAAACAGCCTCCTTCAAGGAAGATCTTCTCACCCAAGTGCTTTAGGTCTTCTTCCTCCTTTGGTTGTGGCATGTGTGTCTTGGCTGTCCATCATAAGAACCCTAGGCTGGGTGGGTTTAGGGCCTTCCTGGTCCTAGTGATGCCAGGCAGATGCTCAGCATGGATAAATGAAGGTCTAAGGGACTAGGGCAGTCTCCCAGCAGATCCCCTGGCATGAGAATACCAATGACTGAGTGCTGATCAGTGGCACAAAATATGCCACTGATGAGGGTGATGTTAAATATTAAGGATAGTGAGCATAATGCCCAGTGTGAAAATGTGCTCTGCTCTCAGGGCATGAAGTCTTTCCTGTTTTGCCTGGTGTCAGCTTTAGCACTGGGCTCTTCAGGCCACTTAAAGCCTTCCTGCAGATGGGCTAACAATGCAAATTTCTCTTGCAAATCTAAAACATCTGACATGTCTTTCTCTGATGCCATCAGCAGTAAGTGCTGTTCCTCGGCTCTTCCTGCTCCTTGATCTGTGGTTTATTTGCTGACAGGTTTCTGTGAGTTAGATGGTCATGATATAACTGGAGAACACCCTTCAAAGGGGAAAATTTCTTCTTTTTTGTGAGGTTCAGAACTGGATTTCCAAGAAGCATCCTACAATTGTATGCATGTAACTATAACCAAGGCTGCAGAAGGAATGCATCAAAGGACACTGATGAAGTAGTCTAACCTCACACTCTCCCTCTAAGAGTGTCCAGGCCAAGGGGAAACCTCCCCCATGTGTCCCTTTCATGTGTTCAGCCACTTGTTCCTAGCACTTAATTCATTGGGAAGGAGGGGGAGACACTTAGGACTCCTGCCCAAACAGCTTTGGGACTTTTCCCTTGCTGCTTGAAAAGGCTTTTCACTGCCTGATTTGGTGTCTCCAGCTGTCTGCTTCTGCAGGCAACCACCCACTTTATCTGGGCCTCCAGCCAGGCTTGACAACATAGGAGAATTTAAATTCCCATCATTCAGACACTGCTGGTGCCAGAAGGGAGGTTCTCCTCATTGCAAAAAGCTCATGGGCCCCTGAGGCTTCATGATCAAGGGAAGATTGTCTCTGTCCACAGCCCAGAGTGGGGAAACTGAGGCACAAGGAAATAAAAAAAATTACTGATGATCCTATAAGCAGAATGTGCCACAGGCAGGAATCAGATCCACAGCTCCAGAAAGTCCAGCCCAAAGACTGTCCTGCTTCTCCAGTATATATATATATATATATGTGTATATATAAATACATATAAATACATATTTGTACCTAACACAGGACATTTAAAATGCATTTTCACTCCCATGTCAGTATTTTGTGAACTGACACAATTTATCTTGTGCCTTGGCTGTTACAGAATGAAAAGGGCCATTGAATTAAAAGCAAAATGATCCACAGTGGACGAAACCACATGGAAAATAAGATCTGGGAAGACGAGTGGTGCTGGAGGTAACCCAATGCAAGGCAAGCACCCAGGATAGGGCAGGGACAAGCATGTATCTGGGAAGGGGGATGCAGCCAGCTCCACTGTGTCAAATGGAAGAGCTGGGAGCTGGTGAGAAATGTGAGGCTGTGATCTGTCAGCTGTCAAGTCAGTGGGGCAGAGGTGCAAGAGAGATTACACTCCTTGTAAGGCAAAGGAGAGCCAGAGGGCTGATAAAACCTGCATGGTTACATTGTGCCGGGAAGCACAGGGAGATATCTCACATAGAATGGGGTTCTCTGCTGCTGCCTGGGTATTTTGAGGGCAGTCAGAAAGCAGAAAAAGAAGTTTCCATGCAGAAAGGAATGACAGGTTGGAAGGGAACACAGTGCAGCAAAACTCAAGTCCTCAAACAGGTGTTTTCTCTCCCCAGCTTGCTCCCTGAGAGCAGAAAAAAATACTGAAATGCTGGTTTTGCATTTTGTTGTTTTTTGTATAGAGTGTACAGATTTTCCAAAGCAAACCCAGCTGGTGGAATTTACCACTTGCCCTGGAAATCCCTCATTTCTGAGGAGATGCAGAAATGCACATAAAAAGTTATACCAGATTTTCTAGAAAGCAAGGGAGCAGTCCATGTGGTATTGAAACTGCAGTCACAGCTACTCAGAGATTGTTGACTGGCAAGTGTAAGAAATACATCTCTCCCACAAAACCTTTATGGGATCCTCTGTGCCCAGAAATAGTTTCAAAGAATACTGGATTTATTGATAATACATGTTACCATGACTCCAGAGGCCTGGGGTCAGCTCTTGGCACAGTAAAAAAATCAGGAGACACAAGTATTTGAGATCTATTGCTTAAATCTTCAACTAATACTGCTCAAGCACTAGCTGACCCTGCAAGCACCTGAATCTCCCATGTGCCCCTCTACAGTCATGCAAACTCCTGCTGTCTGAAGAGATGGTCAGAGCTGGACACCCCAAAAAGACTGGGCAAAGTGGGGCTCTCCCACCATCTGTGCACCTGTCCTGAAGACAGACAACACCAAGGACACCAAAGGCTTGCAGTGGTCCACAGTCTCCTCTCTCACCCCCTCTGCAATGGTTAAAGTCCCCAAGGACAGGTGGAGCAGCCTGAGATTAAACCTAAATCTCAGCCTGTGGAAAACACTGGTCTATAAAATCTATTCTGTCTGCACCAGAAGGTATTTAACATAACCAGAAATGGCTCCTGGTAGCCCAGACCTCCTCTCTAGCACAGAGCAGCCCATACCCACATGTTCAGGATGATGCAAGGCCAGACATCACTAAAAGTTTCTGGAGAGAACCATGGGTAGGTGACTTCTGGTGTGGCACCTACCCAGGAGCCCTGGAGGTTTCAACCCTCGGAGTCCTGGTGCTCAGCTTCCCTTGTTTTAACCCAGGGACAACACATCTGCTTTCTGCTGTGTCCATGCACACTGTGGCCTCTGAGGTGATCTCTGGCCATCCATTCACTGCCATCTTCCACAAAAAGTGAGAACTTTTTCCCTCCTGATCAAAAACAGGAGCTTCATTAATACAGTAATGCCTCCAGCCCATCAAACCTTGCCAGGTCAGTGATTTAGGACTAACTCGAAGGGCAGATGCCACTGACTGACTCAGTAAATTACCTTCTCAGGTTTCCTTGGCCTCTTATCCAAGTGTCAACCAAGCTGAACTCTGAAGGGCTCATGTGCTCTGATGTTACATAGATGACACGCACAGCTACTACTAATCCTGGATGTAGCTACAGTGACAAAAGCAGTGATTTAATGTGACAGCCAACAAATGCAAGAGGTGACAGAGCACTGACAACTAAGCCTTGGCTCCTGAAAGCATAGCTCTCTGTGAAAGCAGGAGAAACAAATAACTCTTGTGACTGCTTGGACTGGATTCAGATGGATTAAGAACTGTTGGACCTGCCAGGGCAGAGGGCTGAGCACTGTCACGGGAAATGTATTAACCTCATCTCTGAGACATTCACAACCCAAATATCTGCCACCCAGTACACACAGCATCTCATTCACTGGTCTGGAAAAGCCAGGTGAAATGGCTTTAGTGCAAAGAACAGAGGAGGATTTCATTGAGTAGCTGATGGACATGGTGAGGAGCTCACAAACTGTTTAATGTGGGTTCATTATTCTGCACTTCATAGATGATATACATGGATGAATTAACTTACACCTAAGTCCTATTTATTATTGTCTGGCAGGATATCTCTGTTCTCAACCTGCTACAGAGGACAGCATAAGAATAGCTTAAGATGTAGGCAAAGTCTCCTTGGCTTTCAAAACAGAGGCTGTAACACTTCATTAAAGACAACAAGTAAATGCACCTACTGTTTCAGCAGTGAAAGAACAAGGGACATGCTCAACAGCTGGCTTCTACTGAGGCTACCTGATGAATTATTAACACAAGAATGGTTTTGTTCCTTTAGAAAAGTATTGAAGCTTAATACTTTCGTCTTTAAAATATCAGGGATGACATGTCCTAGTTTGTCTGATTTGAGTGGAGGACTTATTTTAGACCAATTTTTCACTATTTTATTTTTAATCATTCATTACAAGATTTCCCAGCCTCTTTTTAGATGTGCAAGCATGGTTGATTTAAAAAAGATAGGTTTTCTTACAGGTTTTATCTAAGCTTTTGAACAAAGGAGATAAAAAGTCAAACCCCAGAGCATTTCAAATGATGTGAATAAAATCATATTAGCTCTCAGTTTTCACTGGTATCAACTCCAAGAATTTGTTTCTATAATATTTTCAGAATCATGCTGTTATGGAAAATTTTGGATTTATTACATTCCTAGGTCATCCCAGCTACAATAACAGAGCTCCTCACATTTCCTTGGAAAATATTTTGGGCCTGATTAATACATCAAAAAAAGTGTAAAAAATGCATCGTCTCAGGGGTTTTTCGCAATTTGCAGATCACTCATCAAGCAGATCTTCAGGTGATTTTGGCTTTCTACCACATGACACTGCTTCCCTTGACTGCTGTCTCTCAAACCCCACTGGTTAAAGAGCAGACCTTCTCTTGATGAAGGCTGACAGAGACATATGAGGCATCCCCATGCTCGTAGGAAATGTAAACTTACAGCCTTGAGAGCCAACTGACGTGCCAGAGTAGAAGGTCACATACAGTACATTGAGCCCAGGCCCTGGGAATGCCATCATCCTGAAGGTGGCAGTGAGGAAAGAAGACCAGGGATTAAACCCCAGCCTGTAAGCAAAGCACTAGAGAAAGCTTTAGTAAGAGGCAACATCAAAGGGGAATGCACAGGGGCTTTGCAAATTGAAAAATTACCCCAACAAAAGGAAAGAATCCCTTGAGAATACGCATTTCCAGCCTTCTGCATCTATTTTAGGGGAAAGCAGGCCTGACATTGGTCTTTTCTGAATGATATTTCAGCTGATAACAATAAGACTGAATCAAATATAGATCAGACTGTGTCTGCACTTTATCCAAAGAGCAAAATACTGGAGATCATGCTGAGTTCTGCACCTCATTTCAATCAGTATTCACTGTCTCTCTAAGCAGCCTGCTCTCCTTCAGGTAGAAGTAACAGGCATGATACAAGAGTCAATGCCAGGTAAACACTGTTAAGCAAAAGGTTATAGAATCATAGAATCAGAATGGTTTGGGTTGGAAGGGACCTTTAAAGGTCATCTAGTCCAACCCCCCTGCCATGAGCAGAGTTTTACCTGGTGAGTCATACCCTGGCCTTAAAAGTCTAAGAAACTATGAGCTGGAAAACATTTCTAAGAACCTTCTTTAGCTTTGAGTTTTACATACTTCTGGACTAAAAGTTTCTGGCACTGTGTAGGAAACTGCTGTTCAGATGACCATCACTGGGCTGACGAGTACAAGTCTCACCAACCTTAATGACTTTTTGGATCCCTGTGACCTTCAGAGGCTTCCAGGGTTGGATTCAGTCTGTAAATTTAGACACCTATATGTGCTCATCTGTACCCCCTCTGTCTAAGTAGAGATTCTATCACAATACCCAGTGGGATCTGGAAAGTCATTCAACTCAAGGATGTCTGTTTTCCGTACACATTATAGTGTTCCATTGATTACATGGGCTGGATTCACGTGTCTGGACACAGGAGCCCAGTGTTATTTTAGGCTCTGAAGGGACACCCAGGTGGCCTGGGAAGAGGCCTGATTCTCATAGATCCTGTTTTGTATCAGTCAGCCCTAAGAGAATGTCTCAGACACCCTGGGACAGCTCAAATTCTTTAAACAGATCTTAGTTTTAGGTGTTATAATTTTCAAGCTGTGTCTCAAAGCATATTGCTGGACAAGCCATCACATCATCCTGTAGACTGATCCATTTAAATTGATGGGTCAGAGTATGATGTTCAGAGTGTGATGACTGAGGATAGAGTTTTGTCAAAGGAAACATTTCTCCTTTTCCTAGCAAAATAAAATTCTCCACAGCTCCTCAAACTCAACCTCCTACTGAAAGATAGACACGCATTCAGTACGTTTGGGTGACAGCCTTGGGTCCAAATTACTTCAGCAGCTCCTCACATTAATCTCTCTCTCCCTCTCTCTTTTTCTCTCTCTCTCTCTCCATATAGCAGAAAAGCATCCACACTGAGATCAGACTTCCCGAAGCCTGAGCTCTTCAAAGGGCTCAAAAGTAGACACCAGCTCTACACTCTAGTGATTCTGTGGTTGTCTTTATGCACAAACAAAACTGAGATCTGTTGAAAATCAGGTCACATATTTGGTAAAACCTGAACCAAAAAATTAAACCCACCAATTACTCACATTTGAATCTCCTTTCCATAGTACACATACATAGTGCTTTCAGCAAGAGATGAAGGTGCTGAACTGAATTAGAATGAGGGACTGTGGACTTTGGGTTTCCCTTTGTAGGCTGAGACCCTTTTTAATAGTGTAGACTCAACACTATTGAGGACCTATACATGTGTGTTTGTGGGCAAGGAAAACCACATGCCTCTTCACTGGACTCATCATCCAGGCAGAGGCAACAGCAGTTCTTCCAGGGTGAAACCAGCCACCATGGCCTAGTGTGGACTTATTCTTACAGGCCCTGCAAGGATCCAGCCTGCCCTTCTTTGACAGCAATCAATTCAATGGGGTTTGATGCAATTGCATACCTTGGGACAGTAGTAGAAGGTACCTTCGAAACTAAAGTCCTGAGAGCGTAGGAAAGGCATCAGAGTCATTCCCACGAGAAAAATGGTGTGTTTTCATTATATCTCAGGTCCAGGTTATCCTCTGCCAAGCACTAGCCAACAAGCATTTAGTTGGCACCACCTGTTTCAGAGATTTTGGGACTGCATTTCACCACTGACCTATATGAAGTACTTTGGGATGAAATGTGTCACAGGAGGGTAAGAATCCATTATTATTGCACAACAGGTACAGAGAACACATCTGTTTATCTTGCTTCCCTGCTGCTCAACCTCTGAACCTGCCCTCTGGGAGCTAAAAAACCCAGCTTGGGGATGGAGGGAAGCACATCTCTGCCTATCTGAGTTTTTCTGTTGGAAACCTAAGCTTGAGACACAGTCTACAGTGTAAGAGATGATGTGGTGATAGTTTCTCCCCTTATCTCACATTACACAAGTGATATTTGAAAATGCAATGAAGTTGTAGCTCTTCAACATGGGCAGCTCTGCTCTATGCATGATGCTTGCAACATTTCACATAGAAAAAAAAATTTTCTCAACCATCCATCAAAAGTCAAAATGTTTTCAATCTTTTGCTTTTTGAGTATTTTTAATAAGGCATATGGGAGAAATAATTGTCCACAGGCACTTCCAAAGCAAAAATAATGCCACCAAAAGATTCCAGCTAGTAACATGAGAGAAACTGAAGTTCAAGAGCTAAAAGGACACATCAAGGAGAGATGATTTTGCCACCAACTACTGTAATTAAGCTCAGGGTTAAGAATTCAGGAATTCAACATTTTAAAATGAAAAATGAGATTTTTAATGTGAGTTTTCACAATGATGTATTAAAATAAAAACTAAAAGTGGCATTGCTGCTATTGCAGAGATTCATAATCATGTTCTCCCATTGACAGTTAAAGGGCAAGGAAAGAATGAATGAAAGACACACGAAAAACTTATTTCTTGCTCTGTCCATTTAATCCCCAATCCTCTGCTACTGCCAGATCACACAGTAGCCCTGATCAGCTTCAGCTACAAAATAAACACAATTAAAAGAGCAGCAAGAATTCTGCTTATGTCTCTGACTTCATTAGCAGAGCTAATTCAATGAGGGAAAGCTCATTTAGGCAGAACTGCTCACATCCCTGTTTAAGTCACTGGCAGTTTGGGGTAAAAAACTTGGTGTCAGGACTCACCCTGATGCCCTTGAAGAACACTCACAATTTTCCTAAGCTCAGAACAAAACCTTCAGCTGACATCTAACTCTTTAGCTTAAAAATTTGGGTCACATTTTGTTCGCAGTTAGCACATTATAAGGGTGAATAAATTCCATTCATGTCTGAGGCTTTTTTCTAGATTTAGCCCAAAGGGGAATAACATAGAAACTGGTTCTTTGGGTCTTTTAGCTTCCAGGGTGTTTAAGTGAATCTTCCACTGATTCAAAGGGCAGAAGTGGGCACCTACCAGCCACACCCGCAGGGCAGGTTGAGCAAATGTTGCTCAAGCTTTAAACAAGCAGCAGAAAAATGTCCTTGCACCAGAACTTGGTTTCTGGCTACAACGGTGAGGACATAAATTTAGAATCAGTCTCGTGCAAGAGCAAAAGCAGACACTTGTCTCCAGTTGACTCAGCTATCTGTAAATATAAAATCACTTTAACACAAATAATGTCACTCCCTGATCCCCACCAGCTCCTAGTTCACACACAGCTGGTGATGAAGCTGCGAGTACAGCTGGAGGTGGTACACATGAGCAGAACACAATGGAACTCACTTTTATCATGCATTACACACCAGAGACTTGAGCAAAGTCAGTCCAAGATTGCTGTACCTGAATGACACTGACTCCTGACAATTCACTGGAGTGTAACATGGGGCTGGTTTTGTGAGGCACTGAAAACACACAATTTTCACTGTATTTGTAAAAGCTGATGACACCAAGCACCTTGCAAGGTCACACCGTTGGAAACAGATTGAGCCGCATTGAAAGTATAAAAGCTGATCTGAGCCCTGGGAAGCACATTCACTGTAAGATGTGAATGTGTCTTTACAGAAGTGCTTCTGACTTCCCTTCGCTCCCCTCTCTGACATTGTCCAGACACTTTCAAACTTTTATGCACCCAGCCAGATGAAATTTTGTATCAAAATTGCTTTTGTCCTGTGTTCTACAAGTGTTTTTCTCTTACCTGTCAAAAACCACAGCTGCATAGGCTGGCTCTGCAAAGATGACATCCCCAGGCAAGAATTCCTTCTGGGCTTTCAAGCCCCTGCCTTTGCCTTCAGTTGTGAACACTTCCACTGACTCCATTCCTCCTTTGGTCATCCCAGGGACCCCAAGGCTTGGGAGGTGGATATCTCAGAGCGAGCCAAATCTCCTGTCACTCCTATCAACTTTGACTTGCTGCAAGGCCACGCTTATAAAAGGGCTGGCCTCCCCCCACCCCTGGGCACATCACTTCCCATAGGAGGGCGAGGGGGTGGGAGCAGGAGAGGCAGGAGCCAGAGATCCTCTGCACAATATCACCGACCTACGCAAGGAAGGGACAGGGCTGGGATTTCTGCTTCATTAGGAAAACCCTCTCTGAAAATGACATTTGAAATTGTTTCTCCCACCCACAAGCAGTTGTGTACATTACTACTCAGCTTAATTTATACTCTCCCACTGGAGAGAAAACGTATTCTCTTTGCAGGGTATTTTTAGCAAGCACATGCTTCTGTCTCTCAGCAAGCAACAGCTGAGACAGTGGAATAGGGAGGGCTAGGATGCCTATTTCCAACCCCTGCACTGTCTGGCTTTTTCTAGAAATCAAACAAAGTTGCTTTATTTTTACCCCCAAGGAGATGGACAGCATGTTTTAGATGCTGGGAGAACGGTGAAACACGTGCCTTGAAATTCTCAGCATCCTGTCACCACCAAAGCCTGGAAAGGAGGATTCATTTCCCAAATGCTGGTGGCAATGTGTGTACAGAGCAGAGAGGAATGATCTGGAAGGGCAGCAGCAGTTTATTGTGGGCTGCAGGACCAAGCAGATACTCATCTCAGATAAGTATCTCAGATACTCACACAATTTTGGATGCACTAAACCCCTTTGAAACACAGCATTGCACCTGAGAGCCCTCCCCACCTCCAATGCTCAGCTGTGGAAGAGAACCTGAGCCCCCTGAGTGGCAAAGGAGAGTCCACCACAGAAATCAAACTCATGAGCAGTCAAACTGTGGCTTTACTCTCTGCCCCAGTGCAAGTTCAGGGAGACATATGGAAAGACCTCTATGTATAAGAGTGAGCCACACTGTGAAAATTGAACCCAGCCCAGTTTGCTGTTCAGCATTTTTCTGTCATTTAGTAGCACTTCATGGGGCTGGTTCCTGCTAATCTCACCCTCACACTCCTAGGAAATCTGATGCTGTTTCCTCCTGGATCTCTAAGCACCATGCAGATAACAGTGATTGCAAACCTCTTCCCGTATCTCTGTGCTGCACAGAAAAATGTGTCAGATTAACAGAGAAAGTGAGATGCAGAAAATAAAGAGGGTGATTCTTGTGCATCCCCTGGTAGTAAAAGAAACACTTTACATTTTAAAAGCAGTGAAAAGTATCATCAGGCTCTTTGAGATGCAGACCTGCTCAACATCTTCTGGCAAAAGCTTCTGTCAGTGTTCCTTACCTGTGAATGGAGTCTGGTATCATTCTTCAGCACAGCCATCCTGTTTTATAGGCTGCCTGTGTGTGCCAAGCACAAAGTCAATCCACAACTCCAGTAAGTTCAGGGTGATCCAGCTGTTCATGTGATTGTGAGCAGTATCTTCCCCAAACAACCAGACAGCTCCACTCCTCGTGAGGAGGGCCAGAGCCATCTCAGAGCCACCAGCAAAAATCTCCCAGCCTTCACCTTGTGCAGTGCAGAAAAGTCATTACAGGCAATTCACCTCTACAAGCAATAACAATTTTAATTGCAATGTTCTACATGTGTGATAGCTAATGTCAGGATGTTCTGGTCTCATCTGCTACTCACAGATAATTCCCTTGCCTGTACACATCTTTCAGAAACTGCCAGAGATACTTCAGCACATCAAAATTAGGGGCCAATTGTTTTCTCCCCAAAACCACACCATTTTGAGTGTGGCTATATTGAACTCAGTCATTAATCACACTAAACCATGTTTCTGATTCCCAGATAACAAATAATACATAATAGAATAGAACAGAATAACAGAACAAATAATATAATTACAACAGAGGATCTACTTTTTCAAAGCAGATGCTGGGTAACAGGGATTCCTTCTTTTAAATGCCTATTTAGAGCAGTCAATCTACTTTGTTTCCCTTGAAAATACACTGAATTTCACAGCCAGCTGGAGAGAAACACAAATTTTGGCACAAAGAGCACGGCAGACCCTCCAACAGAAGATTATTCTGTGCTTTGGGTCTGTCTGGATTCTGGGCTGGAGGGGTGAGTGGCCCCATACTCCAAACAGCAAAACTAACAGCACCCTCTGCTGCCCTCTAAAAATTATCTGAAGCACAGTTTTATCAAATTTAATCACAGCAGCTTTGGACTGTGGTGAGCAGGGCTCAGACAAGTTGTGAATTAGAGAGAAAAAAAAAAAGATAAAAAAAGAGGAGGAAAAAATCCCAGTTCTAGGCAGGTGCTCCTTGGACTCATCCTGTCACTGTAATTCAGGTTTAACCATTCAATGTGAACATCTGCAGGGCAAGGTGGGGGGGACTGATCTGGATGAACTCCCTTTTTGGGGCAACAGCTTGGAAAACTGGGGGGAAATTAGTCTCTCCTTCTCCTGGGGGTGGGCACAAGGGTTGAGGGGAATTCACCCCGAAGAGGGATGGATCAAGAGGATGATGCAGGGGAGGGCTGCCTGGTGGTTCAGCAGCAGTTTGAGGATTTTGGGGGTGTTTTGGGTGCTGGGGGGCAGAGAGGTGAGGGGAGAGGCCTGCAGTTACTAGCAGTTGTTAAGCAGGTATTAGGATGTTCCTAGTATTTACTAGGCAGTTACAGGGCAGTTACTAGTAGTTGTTTGATAGTTATTAGGCAGTTACAAAACTATTACTAGTACTTGTTAGGCAGACATTAAGATGTTACTTGTGGTTGCCACGCAGTTACTGCAATGTTACTAGACTCTTACTAGTAGTTATTGAGACTCTTGTTGTCACTACTGAGCAATTACTAGGGGGTTACTAGGCTCTTACTAGTAGTTAATAGGCAGTTATTAGGTACTACTAATTCTGAGACAGTCATAATACAGTTACTAGTAGTGTGTCCTGCCCATGTCAGGGGGGTGTAACAAGAGGATCTTCAAGGTCCCCTTCCAACACAAACCATTCTACAGTTCCAGGAACACCAAGTCATTCAAAATACTGCAAGTATTTTTTAATATTTAAAATACTTTGGGAGGTTGTGATTCCTTAAGTGCAGGCAGCCAAAACTGACTTGAGTATTAAAAGGCAAAACACTCTTTATTACAACATCAGACACCCCCAAAAGTAAGTGCTAAATGGTCGTGATAGACTCTGTTTTCCTCCCACCTTCATCTTCCTTGCTTAATGTTTCAGTCCCTTGGCATGAAGCCAGCTCTCTGGAATATCTCCAAGGTCTCCATACCAGTTTTGGCTCCTGTTCCCAGATGTTATGTCTCTACTTCAGTACAGGCTTCATAAAAAACAAGGTCCATTATCTTGTCTAACAATCCTTTTTTGCAGAAGTTTGTAGCGGAGGTGAAAATTAGTGGAACTATATAAGCTACGCTTTAGAAAACTTGTACAAAATT
>VYZS01105103.1:6188-16610 GCA_013400695.1 Neodrepanis coruscans
CCTGCTGTTCATACAGTGGCTAAGAGGATGAGACTGATAGCAAGTGGTGTTATGAAGTTATCAAGCAGCTTCCTATTCAGAACTCAGAATTCTGCTTTTTCAATCTAATCGAAAAAAGCATTTTCAAGACTTCCCTGCCCAATGGGTCTTTTCAATCTGCCAGAAATTATTGATCCTTGCCAAGACATGATCTCTAGAGAAAACAAAAAAGTCCTAACCCCCTCCCTTCTCCAGATCCTTTGTCTGACTCAGCAGGCCAGAAATATCACTGGCCATTTTCTCATAGACTTTTGACCTCTAACTCTTGGCTGTTATTTAATGTGACTTTACAGCAAGTTCAGCGAGGAAGAGCCCAGCAGTGCCCCAAGCACACATGCTATAGAACCAGGGCCAGCACCAGTTACGCTGTTTGGCCAACACTAAGCACAAGTTTTTGCTGGCCAAGTGACATTGCCCGGGGGTGTGAGGAGGTGTGAACCATGACTGTTTAGCTAAGCTGGCACCAAGTCCTAAAAGCAGTGTGGTTATACAGCAAAAGCTGTGTGCTGCGATCAGACAGCTTCCTTTGCTGGTGGGGAAAAGCTACTAAGCTTATGCAAAGCTCTGCTTTGCAGGCAGGCATCTGTAGATACTTGCAAAGATGTTTTTCCACTATAGTTTAGTAGTAAAGAAATGCATCTACTGCAGACATAAAATCAACCTCAGGGAAAGTCTTTTTAAATGGCACATTTCCCTCCTAAACTTTGTTTTCAGGAGAGTGGTGGGAACGGTGGTTTGGGAGGTGTGTTAGGGTTAATGCCCCTCAGCTATCTGCACACATAGAGATTCTCCAGCTGCTCTCAAGGAGACTGAGATCAGAGAACTCAGGAGCTGGTGGAAATCTGACTTTTCGCTCTCACATATCAGCTTGACACGCAAATGCAGTCAAAATTCTCTGCAGTGTTATGTCCATGCATGAAAAAAACCTTAGCAAGAGATGTGCTCAGAAATCATCAAGGCACACAGCTCAGAAACACAGTTTGGGTCTGAGAGCCCACTTTATTATGCCAGTATAGAGATAACTTCCCTGGATAAAATGTGCCTTTCCCAATAATCCCCTAGGTTTTGAACATTGCATGACAGACTCTCTGTCCCCTTGGGGAAACTAAAGTGCGGGTGCTATCTGTTCCCTCCTCTACTTTGTTGACTTCAAGAAAAAATGCCAAGAGGATTCATCCAGAGTCTCCAGACAACTGGAAAAGCTGCAGACGCAGCTGAAATGGACATTGATAAACATTTTCTGCAGTTCTGACTGCAATTTTTTTCTTCCCAGTGCCAAATGACTGATTGCATCGTCTCCCTTTCAGTCCTATGCCCTCAACATCTAATTTCTCTGTCCACTTCCTTCCTCAGTCTCCTCTGTTCAGTCTGCTTTTTCAGCCATCTAGGTTAGATCCCCTGCATGACAACCTTTATTGTCATACTTTTCATTCTGACCCTACCACTGATCTTTTCTGTCTTCCATATATATATAAAAAGCCATCAGTGGCAGCCATCCCTATTCTGGGCTGGTCCTTCAAGTTGGCCTTACTGAGCCTGGCTGGAAGTTAAACGTCTCTAAACCTACTGTAAGCATGGTTTTTCAATTTCTACCTTAGTGACTTAAATGTATTATAAAGAATCAAAGAATCACAGAATTCAGGTTGGAAGGGAGCACAGTGGGTCATTTGGTCCAACCTCCCTACTCAAGCAGGGAGCACATGGCTTTGGATTNTGAGTCTGGTTCATTCTCTGACTCTTCCCTTCAGGTACTGATAGACATTGATAATGGTACCTTTAAGATGCCTCTTCTTGAGGCTGAACAGGCACAACTCTCTCAGTCTTTCCTTGTAAGAGAGATGGTCTATTCCATTAATTGTTTTTTGTGTCCTCCACTGGACCTGCTCTAGGAGCTCCATGTCTCTCTGGTGCTGAGGAGCCCAGAATTGGACACAGCACTCCAGATGTGCCTTATCAGGGCTGAGTTGGGGGGAAAGATCACCTCCCTCAATTTGCTGGCAATGCTTCTCCTAATGCAATCTGGATCCCTTTGACCTTCTTGGCAAAAGGGCACATTGTTGGCTCAACAACAGATTGTTATCCATAAAGACCACCAGGTCCTTTTCTGCAAAACGTTTTCTAGCAGGTTGGCCCCCCACCTGTGCTGGTGCCTGGGATTATTCTTGTTGGGCTTTAGACAGTTCTTCTCTGTCCATCTCTACCACCTGTCGAAGCCCTTCTAAAGGGCTGCACAGCACCCTGGGGTAATGTTCACTCCTCACAGCTTTGTATCATCAGCAGACTTGTGAGGGGGCATCTACTCCTTCATCCAGCCATTAAAGAACAAGCTAAACAATGCTAGGCCAAATATTGACCCTTGCAGGTGTTGTGGATTGTTAAGCAAAGCCATGGGTTTCAGAGGAATGAGATGTGACATGGTGCAGGCACGAAGGCAGCAGCACCATGACAATGCTAAGTCGTCATCCTTGGTAACAAAGAGAAGCAAACCCACAGAAATTCTCTCTGTGTTGTGAGCAACTGCAAGGAAGAAATAGTGTCCCAAAGCAATGCTGTATGATAGTCAGGACAACATGCATTTGGTTCATGCTCTGACACTAATTCATTTCTTGGGCTTGTAACCATATAACAATGCTGAGCAACCATCTGCAAACTGAGTGTAGTACTTACTGTATCACAGGCATGTTGTGAGGCTTCATCAATCATTTGTGGTTTTAAAAGGAATCTCATCTTCTGGCCCAAAAGTGTAAATCATCATAATTTATATCCTTGTTAGAATTTTTCTATACATGACTTTTTTCCTATTATTTCTCATAACAAAGTCAATTCCCAGTGAGTTACTCCTTATTTAAATATGTGTAAGGGAGCTGAGAATCAAATTGCCAATCTTCAGACAGAGGAAGGCTCTTAATACTGTAGCCATTTAAGCACCCTTGAAAATGGAAGCTTTTTAAGAGCTTTGTTTGACTTCAACAGCAGGAAAATATGTACCTCACTTTGCTCAGCATCAATCCTTTTTAAAGCATATTGTGTGTTTACAAGCTGTCTTGAGCACTGAAATTGATTTTAGAGCTGGGCAGTTATTAAAGGTTCATTTTCCTTCCCTCCTCCAGTTTCAAAATAAGTGATAATATAAGATTGTGTGGAAATTTCTCTCCATGAGCTGGTGCTGCCTTTGCCCTTACTCTGAGTTTCTCAGAAAAGGTTTTCACTGCAGTATATACGCTGCCTGATCTCTGCAAGTAAAACTGTAATCTTCCTTTCAAAGAAACAGTTTAGCTTTGTGCGTATATACAGGTTTATTTTGAAAAATATCTGTGAGGAACTCTGGAACAGCTAAATGTAATTGAATTAGCTGAGGTTTGAGCTACTGTTATGGTCTTACTTCCATTTCAACTCATTTAGATACAGCAATAACAATATCTAACATCAATTTCTTAATTAGAAGTCAGTCCAACCACTGCCTGAATTTCATGAGATAAAGTTGACACTTCCAGAATGTCTGTGAAGAAGGAAGAAGCTTTTCTTCCACTTACTCTACAACAGATTGGCTTGCTTGCCTCTAAGGTGTCTTAGGTAGAGTTCAAACTTCTACTCGCAGCTGGAGTATTCGGGGATTACGTTGGAGTATCAGGTCATGAACCATTGAGACAGGTTTGTAAGAGATGCAAGTGGAGGCAGTGAAGCACCCCACAGGGTGCTCAACTTTCTTTGTGAAGCATCTAGGTCAATGCTGCAGCTGATACCTCACCTGCCACATGCTTTCTCTCTAGCTTTAGTAAATCTCTGCTCTCTACCTGAAAAATGTTATATGCAGGAGGAACATGTGGTTGGAAAAAGTGTTTCCATTGCTGGGAGGCGATCAGGTCATAAATGATGGGAATAGAGGCCAGAAAAAATATGTTAGAACAAAATGTACTCTGAAAATTATGAAGGCATCTGAAAGGTAAGTGTATTTGTGTGTTGAAAATTATGAAGGCATCTGAAAGGTAGATGTATTCGTGTGTTCTCAAACAGGGAAAAATAGAAGAAGATGTGGAAGACCCCACTCAATCTCTTTCAAATAAAAAGGATGAGTATACATCAAGTATTTATTCAAAGAAAACAAAAGCAGAGTTCCTGCTGCTCAAGCAACCAGCACAGAGAAGCAAGGTAAAACAGCACATTTCATTCATATTTTATTCACATTTTATTCAGCCTTATCATAAACATCCTGAGTAAATATTTTTTTCTGGACAGGAAAATTCCACAGCAAATATTTGTGACAGCTCTTATTTTCCCTTTACAATGGCATTCAACTAGTAACAGTTGTAGCTTATTTCATGAGCCAGGAAGCCCCCCCAGCAATTAGTTTCCTTCACTGCTGCTTTTAATGAAATGCACATTTCCACCAATTCATTCAGAAATTGTTGCATCAAAATACAGTACCCTTTGCTGCAGGAAGACATCTTTCACAGAGCTCTGCATCTTTGCAGATCATTTACCTTTTGTGATGATGGTGAGGGCTGTAACTGTACAGGGATCTTCCTTTCTGCTTTGCCAGGGTTCTCCTTGAAGACTTATTCTTCCTCAAGAGTAATTTAGTACGTGAGGTAGTCATCTAAAGTATGCATTAAATTTCACATTGAGGCATCCACTGCAGTAAATGCAACAGTGACAATCACACTTGGAGCATTTGGTAATCTACAAATAGACCTGGTAATCACATTGGCTCAGGAAACTTAGATGAAGTCAACTCAGTAACAAATGCATCAATAACGAACACCTTTGCTGTATTAATTTCTCCAGGCAGCTCGTTCCTCTATAGTGTGCCTACAAGATGTGCATACATTACCATCAGTGACTGATGCCCTCCTTGTAGCTGCTCATGTTTAATGAAAGCTTTGTGCCTATATATAAATTCTGTGTTTGAGTGAAATATCTCCCAAATCCTTCACTGCAGTTTTGGAAGAGACCTTTGGCTTGTATACTGAGAAGTGAATTCACCCTTTCTGCCACACACCAGCTCTGCGGAATAAAAATGATACATGAGTATAAAAATAGAACAGAAGAGACTATTTAGGTTGGACCAGATGCTCACATTCCTGCCACCTAGGTGGATTTAATATTAGTGAATTCCCTGTAAAAAGAAACGAGTGTGGGAAAACCACGAAGCGTAGGTCTGATCCTGTTCTTTTTTCTCCCATGTGTGAAGTTGCTTCACACAAGCACTTTCCCTAAGTCAATGAGACTCTTCGTGCATGTTTTGTGTCACTTCTGATTACTTTCAAGAGGACTGTCATGTTGCAGGCACAGGGAGAATGGAGGCAAGAATTAAAGCACCAGTCCCCTGTTCTACCTGCTTCTGCACAAACACTGCTTGCCAAAGGGAACACTGTTGAATCATTTGAGTCCTGCCTGAGTGTATCCAATAGAGGTTGCACTCCTTTGAACATCAATGGGAAAAAGGTACAAAGAATAAAATGAGCTGCACAAGGAAGGTTCCCTCCTCCATCATTTTCCCGAGCTACTGCTCTAAGGACAAAGGTGTATTCACCCAGTAACATGAGCTCAGCTTCCTCTTGCTCTCAGTCGAATAAGTCCATGGTCCACAAACACTTTAGTGACTGCGCAAATGCACACAGCTGGAGGAAACAAACGACATGAAGAGCACCTGTGAAGCTAAAAGAGAAGTATGGCTCCTTGCAATTCAGTCACTAACACTTGCCATAATCTTTACACTCTTGATAACAGCCTGATCTAAAGGCCACCTCAGCTGATGGATATGCCTATGACAGGCTTTGAGTCAGGCATTGCATTTTTAGCTGAGCCACTTCTCAGTTCTTAAAACTGCAATTTTTACATTGCTGCTGCAGCTGCATTGTGAAGGACAGACTTCATTCATGGCCAGATTATTTAATGAATGAATTTTGTATACCTGCAGAGAAAATTTTATAGGGGACCTCTGGTGATTCCTAACCACTGAAATTACAGTGTTTTCTTATGTATTGCCAATCTCACTGGACACTGGCATTGCTACAGATTTGAAGCCCTCCTCCCACATAAACAAAATGGCAAAAACTACTCCTTCCATGATTTGTTATTTAAAATAACATCCACAGCAAAATTCAACACCCATCAGGTGTTGATACGTATATACTCTTTCGCAGCCCTGGAGCGCACAATGATTCTTTTATACTAGCAGTTCAAAGAAATCTACCAAGGACGAGAGACACTTTATAGGGCAAAGGGCTACATTTCCGTCTTGCTCTTCTGTACACATGGAGCCTCTTACTCTTATATAGTAGAAATGGGGGAGACACGTGAAGTGTTACATTTTGGCCCTGCATGTGGGACAGTGGCTAAAAATGGGGCTACCTTCTTGAACTTCAAACTCTTTACAAAGCCATAATGGCATGGAAAAATTACACAGTGTGTTATCTCTTCCAGCGCAGGGTCTGGGGACCACTAAAGGAAGCCTGGTCTAAACAGATAAAAGGGAGTGCTTTTCCTCCTCTGAATAATAGATACGCTGAACCCCTTCTCTCGATAGGATGAGAATTTTTCATAGAATCAGAATCAAAGAATGCTTTGGGTTGGAAGGGGGCCTTGAAGATCATCTAGTTTCAACTCCCCCGGTGGAGGCAGGGACATTTCAACCAGAACAAGTTGCTCAGAGCCCCATCCAACCTAGCCTTGACCTGCATCTTTACTGAGGATGTAAAGAATTTTAACTGGATTTGGGAAGAGAGAGGACAGGTGCTTGTGAGAAAAATCCATCATGGGTCACTAAATAGAGAGACTAACTGAGAACTCAGAAAATCCCCTGGTTTGAAATTATCTGAGACTGGGAGAATATTTAAAGAGAGGAAAAAGAGCCACACATACCTGTTCTGTTTGCATTTCTCCCTCATGTCTAGTTCATCCTCTGCAGATGAGGGACTTCCAGGGTCAATGAATCTTGGCCTGAACCAGAAGTGTTGTTCTGGTTGTTTCCAGACAAAAAAATATTTTCTCGATAATCTGTGTAGAAAAATAGATAGGCTAGCTCTTCTTCTTTCTAGTTTTCATAATATTTTTCATTTATTTTTCTTGTTTGGGGGCTTTTTTCCTCTTCTGGTTTGTTGTGACTCCTGTGGTTCATCTAGAAGATGGTCCATGGATTGGCAGCTCTCAGCCCATTCTTGCCCAGAGAGGGACACCAGATCTCTTTCAAGGAGAATATTGACAGGTCCATAAGAGTGTCTGGAGAAATCCACAAAAGCTACTCAGAATCCAGGTGCCTTGCTCCTAGCTCTTGCCTTCATTGCAGAGTGAACTCAAGGCGAGACAGGAGAGTTGCTATGACACAACAGCACCCACACACTCTTACCTTGAACATGGGAGATTTCAAATTCCAGTTGTGCTTTTTGTGGAGAGAGTAGGTGCAGCACTGGGTTAGTACAGATGTCAGCAGCCAAGGCACCCACTGCACACCTATCTTCTAGCCTGTTCTCTTTCCCTCAAGTTAGACTAAACTGAGAGTACACAAACTGCTGTGTTAACACTTCGAGTGAAGCTTCCTTTTGGTGACTAAACACGGTTTGTTCCGTTTGTATCTCCATCTATAACAGAATGAAAGACTTTTTTTTTTTTATCTTACGGAAAAAAATTTTGTCTGGGAATTTTTAGTCACTTTACCTTTTTATTCATCACTTAACCCTCCAATCCTTTCCTGCCAGCTTTACAAAGAGATATTTTCTAGATTCTTCATCTTTACAGTTTCCTTTTCTTTCAGCCATGCTGTACACCCCAGGTCCAAATCCTGCAGTCAGGCTGAAAATGAACTTTCTGTTCCTGGGTATATGTGTCTCTCCCTCTCACTTGGATGATGCCAGCTAGGCCTGGCACTTGAGCAGAGCCTGTGAGCTGAGCCATAGATCATTCTGCCCAACGTCAATCCTTCTCCCTGGAGTTTTCCTGACATCTGTTATACATGGAAGGATCGAAGGGCACTTCTCTTTGGAAGTTATATGCTCTGTGGTTTGAATATATTTTTTCTGGTGAGTCTGGATGAGGTAAGACTGATCCTCAGAGTAGTGAATACTTTCTTGGCAACAGGGTCAGCAAAATAGAAGAAAACCTCAGATTCTTATAGATGTAAGCAAATGTTTAAAAAATGACCATTACTTTTCTCTAAGCAATGTTGAAACATTTATGAGTACACAGAACAACAAATATTCCCTGTTCCATAACCCCAGCAAAATGTTAATATTCAGATATTTCTCCAGAAGGCACTACACCAATCAGCATCTTGTCACTACCACCTGATCAGAGGAAGGCTATGAGTTCATGGCCATGTTATGCATGACTGTCACACTACTCTGTGCCCTAAGTCCCAGGGAGACCTTCTCCCTTCCCAGCTGCCCATAGGCCCCACTTTGACCCCACACTAACCACCACTTTCCAGATAAAGGTTAATTACTCCAGGGGACATTTCCATCCAAGCTGTTTCCCGCAGGTTGCAGTCTCTGCCTGAGTGCTATTTTTAGACCATCTCCTTGCTTGCTATTGATCCCAGTCACCCTCTGTTAATTAGACACACACAACACACACAGCATTTGCAACTCATTTATCAATTCTGTTCAGCACCTCCCTCCACTGAGATGTAATTTGGAACCCTCCTTGAATCATGCTATTGATCTTTCTCAGCAACTTTGCTATAGGATTCTCTGAGTTGCAAACTATTTATGGATTCCTCTTCTGCTTTCCCTTGGGGAATCAGAAATGGGCAATGGTAATCAGACTTCTATTTTTAAGAAGTTGATCGAAACTAGATATTTCCTTTTTTCTCCTCCTTTCCCCCCCTTCCCCCTGTTGCTGATCTTTACAGGCTTCTTTTCAGCAAGACCTTGTTGCTGCATGTGCTGCTGTAACAATTCTAATGAAGCTCAGGCAATGTGATGCAGAATTTGCCCTGGGTGAACTCTTGTTTGCTGAATTGACGAAATGAATTCTCCCCCCTCCCTGCATCATGAGTTTCAAAAAGGGCTTTGTGATCAGTTTTGTTTGCTCATCTTGGGGTGCACATTTCAGAGGGCTTCAGTCTTGGATACTGATTTCTGATCTGATCCATCTGTGAAACACTGGGTTTCCCATTGTCCCTCCATGTCTCAGGAAGAGTATCCAAAGACCTTAGACAGTGTATAACGAGGAGTGAGATGGATAGAGTTGTTTTTAGGGATGGAGGGTTGCAGTGATGGACCTGGGGGGTCCTAGGATTTGAGAAAGATATAAAACAAGAGAATGTCACCTGAGGCTCAGAGAAGTCAGGACCAGCTTAGCCTTCACCAAATAAGGCTGAAAATCCCAGCCCTAACTCAGGAGGACATCTATAGTTACCATGGGCAAAGCAACACCAGGAGGGACCGCCTTGTCTCCGAGTACCTAAGCAGCCCCAGGTTCCTGTGGTAACGTGCTGCCAGAAACCTAACGGTCAGGTGAGAGGTAGGACGTAGCTAGAGGCCCTGAGGGATTGCATCTTCTAAGGATGGTGGCTCAGAAACTGTGGGGCTGGAGATGGACCCTGTGAATTTGAACTGTCTCCTCTGAGCCACTGGGAACATTTTTCTGCATGTATGTGTTTTGTGTGTAATGATCATAGAATCACATAATGGTTGGTGTTGGAAGAAACCTTAAAGATCATCCAGTTCCACCTCTGTGCCATGTATCTATGTGCACCCCTGTGCTTGAGAGGGCTATACTGAGGTTGGAGAAGGGGCTGTGCGGCATGGGGCAGTGTGTGGAGGGCTGTAGGATGGGTAGGTTTTGTTGTGTGTGATGCTGTGGTGCATTTGGCTAGGGATCTGAGCGAGTTGTGGTGCGTGTGGCTGTGGTGTGTGGAGGTCAGCGTGTGTGTGTGTGGGCTGCCTGAGTGGAACTGCAGTGTGTGGAGCTCTGTGTTCATGGAGTGTCAGGACAAGATGTGAAGGTGTGGTTTGTGTGACTGTGGAGTGTGATGGTCGGGGTGTGAAGGGCTATGTATGCATGTACGTGGCGGGTGGTGTGCAATGTTTGGGGAGGGTAGGGCTGGAAGGGGCGACGGTGTGTGAATCTCAGGGTGTGCAGCTCTATGCGTGTGTGTGTGTGTCGGTGGTGTGCGGGGCTGTATGTGGCAGTCTGTGAATGGGCGACAGTGCGTAGAGCTGCGATGCCGTAGAGCTCTGCGCGGGAACACGGAGCCGCTGTCCCCCGGGGCGCGGGAGGTGGGCACAAACCTTCCCCAGCCGCTCTCCGCTGCTGGGCTGGAGGGCGGGAGGGGCTCCGGGCTGTCCCTACGGGAACAGCACGATCCCGCCGCGCCGCCGCCGCCGCCCGGCCCCGCTCGGCGGCCGGGGCGTGGCCGAGCCCGGGAGAGGCGGGCGGGAG
>VYZS01105108.1:4651-15431 GCA_013400695.1 Neodrepanis coruscans
ATTTTCCCTAATATCCAATCTAAACCTCCTCTGGCACAACCCAAGGCCATTTCCTCTTGTCTTATCACTTGGTACCTGGGAGAAGAGAATGAACCCCATATGGCTACAACCCCCTTTCAGGCTGCTGTAGAGAGTGGTAAGGTCTTCTCTGAGCCTCTTTTTCTCTAGACTGAACACCCCCAGCTCCCTCAGCTGCTCCTTATGGGACTTGTGCTCCAGACTCTTCAGGAGCTCTGTTGTCCTTCTCTGGATGTGCTACAGCACCTGCAAGTCTTTCTTGTCATGAGGGCCCAAAAACTGAAACTGAGGTGCCAAGTACAGAGGGGCNATCATCCTATTCTAAAGCAGTAAAAACCAAGGTACACTCCCCCAGGTGTTTTTTTTATTAATTAGCTTTGCTCATTCTTAGCTAAGACCTCACAAAAAATTTCAAACTGGATAGCACAAATACTTAATTAATAGTAGTACTTGGACTGGGACATTGTTTCAAAGCAAGAATTTTGAAGAAAATCAAAAGATCATGTAGCTGATATTTAGTTACTCCCACTTTAAAGACAGAAAAGTATATACAATGCAATGAATATCCCTAGAAATGATGGATATAGGATCTATCACAGTTCTGTGCTCTCATACAGTACATTAAGCAAAATGGGGCAAAACCACAGTTGAGACTCCACTAAACACCAAATAAATCTTTAAAAAATCAGCTTAGCTGCCCTTACCTTAAATTCATTCTTGTCCTGGAGGTCTGAAGTAAAGAGCCTTAACTTCCTATCAGAAGCTGCCGTACAAAACCTACACTCAACAGACAAAAAAGAGCCCTTCAGTCAATCAACATTGCAATGAGTGACTTTTTAGCAGTTTTTCTTCAGTCTAAACCTGCAAAGTGACATGCAAAAGAAAAAATCAGATTTTGAAAAACACCAAAAGCACCTATCTTAAGTTTTCTATGTTGGCAACAAGCAGAGATATAACTGGAACTTATCTCCAAAGTAGTGTGTATCAAGTGCCGAGAATACTTCTTCATAGGAAGAAATGCAAAATATTTCACAAAGCTCAATCTGAATCAATTATCAATTACCTGAAATAGCTCTCATAATTGCCATTGAAACTTCCTTTGGAAGAAGTGGTAAAGTACAGAAAAGAACCCTCATTATCAGCAATCTAAAATTCTGAAACATAAAATTCATGAACCAATTTCTAACATTTTTAACCAAAAACTGTACAAAAATGCAGCAGTAAGCAACTATAGTAATTTTTAAGAATCATACTGAAAACATTTTAATTCTTTAGTGCACATTTAATAGTTAACCACCTTTCTAGATTAACACCTTATTGGCTCTCAAATATCTGACCTGCTCTGAAACACAGCACACACTATGCAGACCACTACAAACAGCTTCATAAAGGAAGCCACTACAGTGATCTCAAAATTAGTAAAGTTCTTAAAAGAAACCCTTCTTCACAGATGTACAAAGAGCGAGCTAACTACATCTGAGGTTCATGAAAATAATGAGAAAAGTATTATTTACTGCTTGTTCACAGGGGAGAGGATCAAAGGGCACAAGAAATAGAACACAAAACAAACAACAGACCAATAAGAAATTACTCAAAGATAAAAATGTTCTACTGAAGTGTTCAGAGACTTCCACAGTGATTTCTCAAGAGTTAGATTTCACTCATATGCTTTGAACAGTCCAATATTAAGGAATTACGGAAAACAGATAGGGACAAGGATTCACTGTACTCATTTATTAAAAGTACCTTATCTGGGGAGGTATAGCATCAAGTCTAGTTTCGGGACTCCATGCGATGGCATCAACTCTGATTCCATGGTGAAATGTTCTTAGTGTCTTATATTGCATGCCTTCCACTTCTGCATCCTCCTCCTACAGAAATATTGCAGTTAGCTGATTCAGAACTTCTAACAAATCAGATTGATATGAAATGCAAAGGCTTTCAAAATCACATGTATCTGGGAACTTTTTAGATTGTAACATTGTCAAAGTGAAAATCTGGAACATAAGGAAAGAATTAACTTGAAATATTTAAGTACTTAAAAGTACATTAAATGATTGCAGTCTTGAGCCACAGTCTGAGGCAGAGCACAGAAATCAGAACCGAGCTCATCCCACAAAGATGCTGATTTCATTCTTTGTACAACAGTATCCTCACAGATACAACTAAAGCCACTTATAACATCATGGTAAGTAAGTACACACTGCAATGAGAAGAAACAATGGGAGCAAAGGCCAGCATGTCATGAAGCTACCTTCTCTTCGAGTTGCTTTTACACTGTGGAAAAATGCTAGCACTTACAGAACCATACTCTTCTAACAGCAGGAGCTAGAAAGGTGCCTTCTGTCATCTAACCATAATCAAAAACTTGTTTATTCTTCCCATTGGTGAGAAAACTGGATGGTGAGAAAAATGAAATTAGCAGAGGTCGTGGACTCCATCAGTTAAGCTGACCTGTAAAAAACTTTCCTAAGTTTTTAAAACAGCTAATGGAGAACCTCAAAGGATATTCCTACAAAATTTTCTCTATGTCATAACTCTCTGTATGCCTTCTTTCTGCACAATGTAGAGGGTAAGCAGAACCTAGCAGAGGATGCATGAAGCAAACCCCAGTTTTCAGTGCTTCTCAACAAGAAGCAAGAAGAGCATTTTCCTCCCCACCTTGAAACACTCAATGACTCCATATGTGGAAGGGAAGGGAGGATTATGAAAATCATAGAAAAACTACCTTGTACCAGCAGTTGTCAAAATTTTAATTACTTCTTTTTCAGGGCCTATACCAGAAACAAGGTAGAGAGCAATACAGATGACAGTATGTTTTTGTGGTTAGCACTAGGTGCTTTTCAGAAAAAATTCCAACAGTAAGACCCTGGGGAATAACAATAATAATAAAAAGACAAATACCAGTTATGCTATCATTCATAACAGACCAAGTACAAAAATAATAATGTTTAATAGAAAAGCAAGATGAAGGAAAAAAGCTTAAAAGCTCCAAACAGTTGCCTCCAATTGATTTTCAAGCACCTAAGCAAAAAACTCCACTTAACTTCAAAAAGCTTATACAGTATAAAAAATATATAGCACTCAGTATTTTACATTTTAAAACCTTTCACAATATGATGCCTCTAAATAATTTCAAAGTAAGAAAATGTATTTTACTGTTTCCAACACCCTGTGAGGAAGATCCAACTAAAAAAATTGGGAAAGAAAAAAAAAAGAAAAATTAAGTAATTTCTACAGTCCTTCCCTAAAAGAAATACCTATGAAATTAGCACGGACACCTTAGTTCTAACCTTGAAAGTAGTTGTAATCTTTTCTGTTTCTCGGGCTAGCTGAAAGCCTTATAAGATAATGTAATCTAAATAGCAAATGCATGTAGAACAAATCCTAACTGTGCAAAAATGTGCCCTTACCAAGTGATAAAGAACAATATAGAGCAAAGATTAAGTCACTTATTTCCAAAGTAGGGCATTTCCCAACATTAGCAAGAGATACTAAAATGGGATTACTCTTCCAGGAGAATATTTCTGATTTCTGCAGTCTGCTCAGAAAGTGTAGTGATAGAATGGGAGATAACAATTTTAAACTGAAAGAGGGACAGTTTGGATTAGATATAAGGAAGAAATTCTTTACTGTGAGTGTGGTGAGGCATGGAGAAGTTGCAGATGCCCCATCCCTGGAAGTCTTCAAAGACAGGCTGGATGAGGTTTTGAGCAACCTGGTTCAGTGGAAGTGGGAACTAGACGATCTTTAAGATCCCTTCCATCCCCAACCACTCTGTATACATATTTATATTTTTCTGAAGAACAAGTATCCCAGACTTATTAATGTAACAAAAAAGTAAAATTGCCCCCTGTTGACACAGGAAGAGGAGGAAACAGAAAAGTGACCAGAGTGTTCCTGCAGTAGAGGTGCTGGCAAAGCAAGTTTCAGGATGAAATTAATAAACCAGCAATAACACAGACTAACCTGAAACCTGCAGGTCCCAATAACGACGTAATTATTGCCACCATAAGCAATGAGGGAACATGCATCTCCACTATCAAATGGATTGAATTTTACCACGTGCACATAATCTTCACAATCCACTGTGTAAGCAATGTTTCTAGTAGAATCTTGCTTCATTTTCAGTGGACTAAATCAAGGTGTCATGGAAGTGATGTCTTCTCCAGGATGAGAATCTACATTCCTACACAGGAAGTTTTAAAAAGCAAGGATTACTCATTTGGACAAAGAAAAAATGTAAAAGGTATTTGTGGCAGAGAAAATAAAAATTTCCTGTAACACCATATCTAAGAACAAAAAAGCTGCACTTACTATTTTTATTTATTTATCTTTATTTATTTTTAGATGTAGCATGTAGTTTCATCAATCAAAATATTTACTAACCCAACATACATTCAAAACTATCTCTACGGACTTCAGCAGTAACTGCAGATTTTGTGCTACTCTTGGCAATCCAATACCAATACAAGAAATTGAGTAACTGCACACACCAGAAAAGTCACAATAGCGTATTTTGAAATTTTCAATGACAAGAAATGATATGTTACTACCTTCAAATTCTCTTTACTTGTCTACCTCTTTAAAGATCCTATGTGTCTAACTAAAAGCAGAGTTAATCAGGGCTGCAGAACTGTAAATGAAAATACTGTCATGCATAATATTTAAACATGCTTTTATGATTTAATCCACCCCAACAGCAGAGCACCTGTACCTCTGTGCACTAGAACTTGTACTTTACTGTATTTAACCAATTTTCAAGAAAATCAGGTTCCCGTGCAAGAACACAAGAGGTCAAGATACACAACTGATTTCAGAATCTCTCCTTGTAGTTCCAGTACAGATTCGATGTTAGTTTATACCTTCATGGGAACTAACACCTTTAACTACATAGCATGTGGAACACCACGTTGAAATCTCAGGCCTTCGACAGATTTTGCTGTTAATGATCTGAAGGTCTCAGCATCCCAGACTGAATATTTTGCCTGGGAGCCAGTCAGGTTTGACATGGGCATCACTCAGACACAGAGAGGCTCTCTACAGTTGCACGTTCATTTATTAATTAATCAATCCAGCAAACCACTACATTACCATAAAGACTTGAGCCACATAACCTGCACAGCTTTGCTCCTAAGGCCAAATGCAAGTTCTAACCCTATCAGTAGTTTTCTTCCTTTAAGGCTTCCCACAAACACAAGCCATTACAGAATCATACAATGTGAAGAGGTTGGAGTGGACCCTAAAAATCATCTCATTCCAATCCTGCCTGCCACGGGCAGGGATATCTCCCACTAGACCAAGCTGCTCCCATGCTTCATCCAGCCTGGCTCTGAACGCTGCCAGGGTTGGGGCATCCACAACCTCCCTGGGCAACCTATTCCAGTGCCTCGCCATCCTCCCAGAGAAGAATTTCTTCGTAATATTTAACCTAAATTTTCTGCCTTTCAATTCGTATCCGTTACTCCCTGTCCAATCACCAGAGCCCCCGAGGAAGGGTCCTTTCCCTGAGGGCCCCTTCGGACACTGGAAAGTTTGGTACGAGCTCCCCACGCAGCCTCCTGTCCTCCGGGCCGAACAGCCCCCACTTTCTCAGCCTGAATCACCAGCCATCAGACCAGTTTTACGCGAAAATACCACGAACATTGTCAGCTTCGCTACTATAGGAAACACCATGAGGGCAACCGAGCCGCGTGAGCGTCCGTAACTCCCCTCCCCATCCGCCTCCTCTGTTCCCTCCTTCCCCTTCAGCCCGCGGCTGCCGTTCCCCAGGGAGGCCACCCCGCTCCCCGCGGGTCCCCCAGCCCACACCTCACAGGCGGCTCCTCGCAGCGGCCCCGGATCCCGTACCGGCCCCGCTCCTCTGGCCGGTCCCTCCGGCGCCGGGAGCGGCTCCCTGTGCTTCCGGGGCAGCGCCTCCCGCGCCCATTGGGCATCGCGGAGCGTTTGAACGCAGCCCGCGGAGCCGCCGGGACGGCGGGGGCGGCCCCGAGCCCGCGGGTAAAGGCGCTCCGGGAGCGGTGGCGGGGGGGGCCGTGGGGAGGGGGCTCCGGGATGGGACGGAGGTACTGGTGATGCTAGTGCGGGCTCTCAGGGTTTAGGGGCTGGTTTCGCGGGGTTTTTGGCTTGTTCGGGCTGTCTCGCTGGGAGTCTGCTCGGAGTGAAAGGGTCGGAAACCTTGGAAACCTGTCGGAGTGGGGGAGAAAGAGGAAAGCCTCCGGGGAAGTTTTAGATTTGCAGCTGCCCCTCTATGTCACACTCTGCGGGCCCCGTGTGACGCTCGTGTCAGCGTGAAACAATAAAGTAGGTTGTCCCCTTCAGGCGTTTTGGAGAGTGACCAGTCACAGCCTCGCCTCTTGCCTGATGTCTCCTGTTTTCCTTGTCCACGCCTCATCGCTATTTCCAGTCGTGCCATTCACCAAAACAAACCCAGTCTCTGCCTCAGTTCGGTGAGATAAAGCAGAAGGTTGGTTTTGTGTTCTGAAAGTAAGTGGTCTGGATATTGCTCCTGTACTGTCATTGCGGGATTAGGGAGCTTTGTTTCAGAAGAGAACAAGTTTAAAGTTGAAGTTTACTACCATGTACCTATGTCTTGACAGGTGCAAAAAGATGAAAAAGACCAAACAATTATTGTCAAAGGAAATAGAGCAGACAGTGACTTACAGAATTAAAAAAATAGAAAGAAGTCTATATGTGTTACAAAAGTATTTAGAGTTGTCTTTGTTAGTCAGTCTTGGAAATATTAAATATCCTTTTTCCAGATTTAAAACATCCTCAAACACTGATCTGAATTTGTCATGAATGCTGAAAGTACAGAAGACTCTCTGGGGCTGCTTTTGGAGACAAAAAGATTGTCATATTTGTGATAACATTCTTTTATGTTGCATACCACACAAGAAGAGTAAGGGGTCTTCATGAAGGCATGACATACATAAGCACTTTTAACCCCTTATCTTCACTGTTGCTTTGTCACAGTGAGACAAGTCTGGTTTAATGGGAAGGGTTTTATTCTAGGAACTTGATCTTTAAGAAGATGTAACAGGATTTGCACAGCTTATTGGAAGGTGCAGATATGCATAAGCCCCTTGCATAGTTTTATTAATTTTTCTCTTGGTTTTCTCTTTTACTCTAGACAATGACTACTCTCCAGCAAGAAATGTTAAACTTGGTCAAGTGTTTCAGAAGACAATGGCCTTTATTTTCAAACTCTGAAAGGACTACCGTATGTGGGGCAGACTGCATGCTGATGGCGTTACAACTCTCCATGGCTGAAGTCAATAAACAGGTTAGCATTCTTTTCATTATATTCTTGGTACCTGGTACATCTCAAACTTGCTTCACTTGCTGGTTATGCACCAACATGAAATGGCTGTTTTTGGTCACTTCATTGCTGTTTGATAAAATGGGGTGAATCTGAGTCATTAATGTGATTCAGTACACTGTTGAAACAGGGCTTAGAAAAAAAGGACTGCAAAACAGATGGGAGGATGGAAGTGCTTTAAATGTATATTTGAGCTCTGAAATTTAACATTAAACATTAGTTTATTTTTGCTGATTATGTAGCTTCTGTTTATTTTCTTCAAGTTTCTTTTGTGCTGTAGATCAGGGTTGGAGAACTATGGCATATAGGACCCATCTTTTTTTTCTGAGTGCTTTGAAAATTGTTTGAAATAACATGAGAAGAACATGAGCATAAAAGTGATTTGGTATAGTCTGCATGAGTTGTACTTGCAACAGTCCCTTCTTGGCTGCTGTTTCTCCTGACACTCATCAGAAGAAAACCTATATGTACATGTAAGTTTTGAGTGTGCACCCAATACCAGTATAAATTCTATGCCTTTCTTTGTATCTGTACAAGAAGTGTCTGTCAAATGATGTCTCTGAAAGAAGCGCTATGGCTTATCAAAGCTGGATGATTGGGCATTAGGAGTCATCTGAAACATCCCCGAAACTGTTGCAACATACAATCTGGCCTTTGCATGTGTCTCATCTAATAAGAACTATTGCAGTAGCCATTTGGATAACTTAATGATATCTTTTTAGGTCAATGAACCTAATTATTAATGAAAAAAAGACTGTTGTTGGAAGACTTACTGAGATGTTGCATAGTAAATCAAACATGTACAAATCTTTAATAAAACAAAACAGGCATACAAATCAATAAACATGCCACAAATGACAAAACCACACCGAAGTCAAATCCCCAAACCAATAAAAAAACCAGACAAACAGAAAACCTGCTTCAGTTTGTGCATTCCTGGTTGCAACATATTATTTAAAAAATTGCCACTTGTTGGAAGATTATATCTCAGATGAAATATTTCCACAACCACTTTTTAGCTTAACTGAATTCATCACCAGAAAAAACTTTGTAGTCTGAAATGTGCAGACTGGGGATGTCTCTTGTCTAAACATTAAGTATAAAGCTATACAGTTCAGCTCCCCCATAATAAACAAACACCAAAAATATTTGAATCCCAAGGTTCTACATTTGTACTTCATAGAATGCAATGTATTCTAGCCAGGGGCCCGGTATCCTCACAATACTTTTGTAGGTAAAATCAGAAAATTACATCAGAATGAACTCTTGGAAAACTGATAGAAGACAATAATGCAAAACTAGCTATGGAGGGAATCGATGGTTTTGTGATTCTAGGAAAAGGGAAAAACTACAGGCAGTTTTCCAAAGCCAGCTCTGGAACTAAATATGTTGTTCTGTTAGGTGCTAAAAATTACAGACATGAAAAAGGTTATATTTGTATGGTTTGCTGCTCCTTGTTTTCTAACAGCTTACAGTGTGTTTTTTTCCTTCTGCTAGTTTTCCTTTTCCTCCTCCAGCAAAGATTCCTCCCTTTACTTTCAGAGATGATCTAATAAAAATTATAGCAGTTATTTTTAACTAATTTAATGCTGAAATGTGTAACTTTTACTTCAGACCTAAGAAAGACCATGCCTTCAAAACCTGATTTATTTTTCGTGATGATACTAGTTAGTCTAACGACAAACTATCAGCGTGTATAAACCTTGTCTTGCATATGTGGATTACAACTATTTTAGCATTTGGACATACTATCTCTGAAGTTCCTCAGATGGGTATCTATTTTGATGTTCGTAGAGTTAGTGTAAAATATGTCTTATTTTGTTCAGCACTGATACTTCAAACTAAGGTGCAGAGTATTGCAGTTGTAGGCATGATCCTTGTTAGGTCTTCATTGAAGTACATTAATTTCGTATTGTTAACATAACGCCTGTAGGATATACACCTGTTATGAGAAAGTCAATTACAGCAATAAAAATAACTTTGCTAATAGGTTATTGACTGGCTGTATTGAAAAAATCCAACCTAGCACACCACCACTCCTCTCTCCTCCCCAAATTATTCTCTTTCTTTGGGAGCCTGGATAATTTTAATGGATTTGGTATCTTAACAGTTACCTATAGCTACAATAGAGATAAAAAAAATAAAACTTTCTAGAGAACTCCAGAAAACTTGAAAAGTTTCATAATTTTAGTCTTACATTTCACCAGAATAGGAGTAGCAAACAGTGTGATAAACACTCATCAAATAGCAGGGATGAATGAAAAAAATAAATCTACTGTTTAAGTTTTTCTGGAAATACTTTGCTTTGTAGCATAGTCATAGCCATATGGCATAAAGAAAAGTGGCATATGATCTGTGGAGAAAACAAATACCTTTTAGCTAAGCTTGATAGTATACATCTGAAATCTAGGAGAACTTTAAAGAAGAACCTTTCTTAAGGTTTGAAATAGAAATAATAGTTTTCAAGATGAAGTTCAGTTGAGGCTAATTGTTTTAAGTTGACTGTGTTTGCACTTGTGGATCAAAAGAGGCAGAAGATAGGTTATTAGGTCAAATAATAGCTTGATATTTTCAGACCATGGCTGTTTCAGCTAGTAGTGGGGAAAACTAAAATGCATAAAACCCCAATTATTTTTCCTGAAACTGTGTGTTTAAATTCTCAGATTTTTCTTACTTTATTGTAAATTTCTTCTAGCGCTAGAAATGTGATACTGGAAGACATAGTACTTTAATTTTAGAAATATATTTAACTTTTAGGTCTCTGGTTTTCTATACAAAAAGCAGTATTGGTGTGTGGCTGAGTTCTACTCTGTGCTTCCATGAGTGCATTTTATATGGTGACTGAAAAATATTATGTTCAGTATCTTTGTATTTCTTGAAACGTTTCCCAAGTTGTTTTTTTTCCGTATTGGCAAATGAAGAAAAATACAGAGTTGTTTTACAACATTATTCCCTTAAAGTGTTGTATCTGTTTCCCTTTTGGTAATGAGACACTCCTACCAATTTGTTAGCAATTTTATGACATTTTGCTTGTAACATATTGTAATGATGCTACCAAGAGACATTGTCTTGGCTGTTCTTCAGTATGATTAATTTTTCACAGAGTCACAGAATGGTTGAAGTTGGAAGGGACCTCTGGGGATTATCTTATCCAGCCTCCCTCAAGCAGGGCAACCTGGCAGTGCCAATTGTCAAAAACTATGTCCAGGTATCTTTCAAGTGTCTCTGAGGATGGTGGCTCCATAACCTCCCTAAGCAACCTGTGCCAGTACTTGCCTTCAAAGTGAAAAAGCATTTTAGTCACCTTCCAAGTGAAAAAGAGTTTTCTGATGTTCAGAGGGAACCTTTCATGTGTTTCAATTTGTGCCCGTTGCCTCTGGTCCTACCACTGGACACCTTAAGAATGAGCCTGTATTTCTTCTATTTTTGGGTTGCTGGATG
>VYZS01105108.1:15917-35035 GCA_013400695.1 Neodrepanis coruscans
ATCAACTCTAGTGGTAATAAACACTTAAGACCAAAAATTTAGAACCTTCTTGATTATAAACAAGCAAAACAAAAAAACCCATATGCTATATTCATATTTCTCCTTCTACCCCTAAAAACAGAAGAGACGGGGTGGGAGGGTGAAGAGAAAGTCTCATTGATGAATTAAGGAAGATGCCTCTGGTCCTACCACTGGACACCTTAAGAATGAGCCTGTATTTCTTCTATTTTTGGGTTGCTGGATGGCTGGACTTGTTTTAACTGTGTTAAAATTCTTGCTACTTGAACCTTGAGGCATCTTCCTTAATTCATCAATGAGACTTTCTCTTCACCCTCCCACCCCGTCTCTTCTGTTTTGAGAGGTAGAAGGAGAAATATGAATATAGCATATGGGTTTTTTTGTTTTGCTTGTTTATAATCAAGAAGGTTCTAAATTTTTGGTCTTAAGTGTTTATTACCACTAGAGTTGATAGTGTCAACTCTAGAAAGTACAGGTTTGTTTTTTGGATGAATACAATTTTTATTTTGTCTGTTTAATGATTCTGTTGTTGCAACTATTGTTCTACTGACTCACACATGCAGTAGCTCTCTAGTCCTCCTTAAGCAGAACATACCTCTAATCTCTTTGACCCTGGTACTTTTTCCCTTGACACCTGCTGCCCCTCCCTCCCCTCCCCCCTGCCCCAAAAGTTCAGTACCCATGCTAAGTAATACTGTTACTTCTCTAAACTTGGGATATTGGCCTGTAACTTCACTGCTTCTGCAGATTGCAATGTAACAACAATCAGATGTCTGTGTTTACTTGTGTTTACATGAATCAGTTCCTAAATCTGTGCATGGCACTATCATCATTTGCTGGAATAGGAAACTTAGTCAAAATGCTGCTTTATGCTTTATGCTGCTTCAATGTGCTTGGTATACCACTGTTTGGGAACCTCTCTGTGTGAGAGTGTATGCAAGCAATGAAGGCTTAGTAGGATGTGAGGTGACAGGACTGCACAGAAACTCAGGGACAAAGCCAGAAACAATACTGCAGTCTATAAGCATGCCTAAAAATAATACAACTAGAGAGAACGTGGGGGTGGTGGTGAAGCGTAGCAGTCTTTTACACAAATATTCCAAAAATAGTTAGTAACCATATGTTTGAAGAAGGTGGGAGACAATATGTTATTGCTGAAATACACAACTTTCTGTTTTTAAAACAGTTTTCTATAAAAGTAAAGTCAAAAATTTGATTTGCTGTGTAGTTAGCCCTGGAAAGCTTGCAATATCTACAAAAACACTAAAAAAGTATGTCTTTAAGCATGAAATGTTGCTACTGGATTTCAGACATTCTGAGATCAAAGTCCAAGGAATCTTTGTGTATGGTGTTATTGGGAAGTGAAGATGTTTTATAATACCTTATTGGTTCTATGCATATGAAATTAAATACTTGCTGTGCCTATAATGGAATGAAAGCATGATATTTTTTTAACTTCCTTAAGCTATTAGCCTGTTGACATATGCTTACTGCAAAATGCCACATGTTTTTTTAAAATTAATTTTAAAGCCAGATGCTTGACTAATTGCCTGTGTAAGTAATAGAATACACTATTAGAGTGAACACCTGATCACAGAGTTTAATATCTAAAATGCAGTTTAGTTTGGATTTAAANTACAAACAGCACTTCAAGTTAGAATCACACAGCCCTCACATTTTCCATCCATCCCCTCACATCCTTGTTCCCCCATTTTAAATAGAACTAACTTGAAAATACTGACATTTTCAAGAATGGTAATTTCCGTGAGGCACAGACAGCCTCCAATTACAATGAAATAGCTCCAGTGTGTTACCATTTTTAGAGCATTCCCTGCTTTTCTGAAGTGAATCAAAGCTCTCCATGGGAGCTGCTCTGATTAGCGTCAAAACAATCCTGTGCTGTAAACTCCAGCATTCGCACAAGGGGCTCACAACTTTGTTTGCAGGGATGGGATGTATGTATGTATGTATGTATATCACAGAAACCCCCGTAAGGGGACTGCCTGTGTTCACACAATCCAGAATGGTTTAGGTTGGAAGGGACCTCTGGGGATTATCTTATCCAGCCTCCCTCAAGCAGGGCAACCTGGCAGTGCCAATTGTCAAAAACTATGTCCAGGTATCTTTCAAGTGTCTCTGAGGATGGTGGCTCCATAACCTCCCTAAGCAACCTGTGCCAGTACTTGCCTTCAAAGTGAAAAAGCATTTTAGTCACCTTCCAAGTGAAAAAGAGTTTTCTGATGTTCAGAGGGAACCTTTCATGTGTTTCAATTTGTGCCCGTTGCCTCTGGTCCTACCACTGGACACCTTAAGAATGAGCCTGTATTTCTTCTATTTTTGGGTTGCTGGATGGCTGGACTTGTTTTAACTGTGTTAAAATTCTTGCTACTTGAACCTTGAGGCATCTTCCTTAATTCATCAATGAGACTTTCTCTTCACCCTCCCACCCCGTCTCTTCTGTTTTGAGAGGTAGAAGGAGAAATATGAATATAGCATATGGGTTTTTTTGTTTTGCTTGTTTATAATCAAGAAGGTTCTAAATTTTTGGTCTTAAGTGTTTATTACCACTAGAGTTGATAGTGTCAACTCTAGAAAGTACAGGTTTGTTTTTTGGATGAATACAATTTTTATTTTGTCTGTTTAATGATTCTGTTGTTGCAACTATTGTTCTACTGACTCACACATGCAGTAGCTCTCTAGTCCTCCTTAAGCAGAACATACCTCTAATCTCTTTGACCCTGGTACTTTTTCCCTTGACACCTGCTGCACCTCCCTCCCCTCCCCCCTGCCCCAAAAGTTCAGTACCCATGCTAAGTAATACTGTTACTTCTCTAAACTTGGGATATTGGCCTGTAACTTCACTGCTTCTGCAGATTGCAATGTAACAACAATCAGATGTCTGTGTTTACTTGTGTTTACATGAATCAGTTCCTAAATCTGTGCATGGCACTATCATCATTTGCTGGAATAGGAAACTTAGTCAAAATGCTGCTTTATGCTTTATGCTGCTTCAATGTGCTTGGTATACCACTGTTTGGGAACCTCTCTGTGTGAGAGTGTATGCAAGCAATGAAGGCTTAGTAGGATGTGAGGTGACAGGACTGCACAGAAACTCAGGGACAAAGCCAGAAACAATACTGCAGTCTATAAGCATGCCTAAAAATAATACAACTAGAGAGAACGTGGGGGTGGTGGTGAAGCGTAGCAGTCTTTTACACAAATATTCCAAAAATAGTTAGTAACCATATGTTTGAAGAAGGTGGGAGACAATATGTTATTGCTGAAATACACAACTTTCTGTTTTTAAAACAGTTTTCTATAAAAGTAAAGTCAAAAATTTGATTTGCTGTGTAGTTAGCCCTGGAAAGCTTGCAATATCTACAAAAACACTAAAAAAGTATGTCTTTAAGCATGAAATGTTGCTACTGGATTTCAGACATTCTGAGATCAAAGTCCAAGGAATCTTTGTGTATGGTGTTATTGGGAAGTGAAGATGTTTTATAATACCTTATTGGTTCTATGCATATGAAATTAAATACTTGCTGTGCCTATAATGGAATGAAAGCATGATATTTTTTTAACTTCCTTAAGCTATTAGCCTGTTGACATATGCTTACTGCAAAATGCCACATGTTTTTTTAAAATTAATTTTAAAGCCAGATGCTTGACTAATTGCCTGTGTAAGTAATAGAATACACTATTAGAGTGAACACCTGATCACAGAGTTTAATATCTAAAATGCAGTTTAGTTTGGATTTAAAATATTTTTGCAGCACTAGTATAAATTTTGCTAATCTCTGCAGACCCTTGATCTGGTGAGGAAAGGTTTTGATTTATTAGATGAAGTGGTAGTTCTGAGGGATTTTGTTTCAAAACAAAGTGAGAGAACTTTTTTTTTTCTGATCTAAGGTTGTTTTAATCTGTTTAAATTGGGTTGTAATATGATTACATGTTGAATTTTTTGAAAGGCTGAAGTGAAAATCAGGTGCTGTTCAGAAAACATATGTTGTTTTTACGTTCTGGTGGTATGTGGCGTAGAATGTAAGGTCACAGAGCTGATTTATTATAACCCATGCACAAAGTGCTCTGAAGGCAATATGTGCGCGTACTCACATTTTTGCTCCTAGTTCTTTGCCTGGATAATATCAAAATAGTTGACTTTAAGGGTTTTGGAATTGTATTTAACCAAGTCTATTGGGAAAGTTGTGCTAAATATGCTAGAACCCTAGGGAGGTATCATTTGGGTTGGAATGATTAGAATTTCTCATGTTTTTTATTTAGTGTTTAGTTGCTAATGGTGTTTATAGGTAATTAACTTGCCTAATGTAAAAGTGTCATGAAGTAGAATTAAACCTTTGCACTAGACAGGAGCCATCTGGCATTATGGACATAGGAAAGCAGGGCTTGTTACTCAGTTGCAGGGCATTTATATTTTGTTACATGATAAATTTTGCTTTAGATACCAGTAGTGTGGACTCTTATTTCTTGGATGCAAACTGGAAAATTTGCTACCTTTGTGAAATTACTTATTGCACTTATTCTGAGGACCAATTCAAACAAAAGAAGCTCAGGTGAAAAAGTTTAACAGTGGGAATTGGGGCCTGGTACGTAGATCAAAGAGCAGGGTGTGAGCAAAAATGAGGTGTCCAGTTGTGAAAGAGAAGGTGGTAAGAGCAAGTAGTTGGTGGAGAAGACAGAGGGCCACATGGAACATAATCTAGTAATTTTGACAGGGGGTCAGAAGCTGAGTATAAAAGTATAATCTACACTGTCTAGTTAATGTTAGTTATGGTACTAGTAACAGATGGGTGTGCATTGCTTTAATGTATTTATTAGAAGTATCTAGCTACACTATCAATACTATGCTAAAGTATAACTTTATAACACAGGAAAAGAGCTCCTTTTTTTCTTTGACATAAGTTTTTTCAAGATTACTGCCTGAAGCAAGGTAAAAGAGCTATGTTTACTGCCCTTGGGAAGTAAATATGTGTCATGCTGAAAACTACTTGTGGAAATAAATAACTTGATGCAAGAAGTAGTCCTACATCATTCAGTGTCTGTTCTTATGAGTAAAGATCAATATACATACCTGGTATTTTTAAGACAAGGGAAAAACACTGTATAACAGAATTCAACTATAGATGCAAAGCACTGGAAGAACTTCATCTCTAAGTAAGAATTTCTTTATTATAAACTTAGATGATAATAGTTTTTCAAATATATATATATATGCAACTTGTTTTAAATTTATTTTTAAAGCTAATATTTTTTGCTTTTTTTTTGATTCTGTTAGCACCATGGAGACTTCACAGTATCACTTAGTGATGTGTTGGAAACTTGGAACTATTTGTTACATGAAAAATTGGGATTATCATATGAAAACATGAAAGAACCTGAAAATTATGCTGATGTAAAGAAAGCCTATCATGCCTTCTTAGTGAGAAACAATATGTTAGATCTAATAGACATATGTCAGAAATGCCAAAGTCTTGGACTTCTACCTGAAAATGAAAGCATAGCCCCTGTAAGTATTATGTTTGTTTGATCTCTGATATTATTATGGCATATTTTTAGTTCTACTTATGGATGTATGACACTTTTAATTATGCACAGTATCTTTGAATTATTCACAATTTAGTTTTTCTATTGGGGAAGCACTTGAGTTTAAATTACTAAATATTTCAGTATTCACTCAAAAAGTATTTCTTTCTGTTGTCCTACTGTGTGGGTGAGTCTCACAACTCTCTGACTGTCACTCTTTGCCATAACTGAAACTGAAAAAAGAACTGTATGAGATTTGGTAAAACTGAAAAAAAAGTTAGTAATTAACATGTGTCATGGAGTTCTGCTTGTATGTTCGTATGCAGCCATAATATTTCTAATTATTACCATTTTGAAAATACTATAGTCTTTAAGCCAAAAACTTCTGTGTATTATATTTAGTTCTATGTTCGATTTTTTCAAAAACAAGAAGAGGTTCCTTCAGCCACTTAGTCACAGCTCTGTTGGAGTTTGTTGCAGGCCTTTTGTTTGTTTGGTTTTTTTAATGTTTTTTTTTCCCCCCTCTCTGTTTTTATAGGGAAGATAGAGAACTTGAGTGAGTTAATGAGCTTTTCCTAAACTTGGCATAACATACTGAATGTTCTCCAAAACAAAAGTTGTACTTTTAAAGACTAAAACCAAAAGTAGGTTCTAAGGGCTGCATTAACCTCAAACATGAGCAAACTGGCAGAGACATAGGTTTACACCAGGTTTTAAAACCACTTTTGCTTTCTAGTCATCTTCATATTGAAGTTTATTCTGATCTTTTTATTAAAGGTTCAACTGTTACAGTTTATTTCTGGCATAACGAATGTACAAGAAAATAATGGTTCTGTTCTTTCTACTCCTTCTACACAAGTCAACCGACAGGGCCAGGAGAATGTGAAGGTAAAAATTATTCCTCTCTCTTGTAATGCTTTATATATATTGAAAAGATAAAATACAGCATCATTTTCTTTTCCAATTTTGGTATTCAAATGTGGCTGGTTTAAAAAAAATAGGACCTATGTATTCAAACTCTGTATCACTTGAGTACATTGTAGGATGTCTATGGGGCTATGTGCTGAAATTTGTGTTCTGGAAGACAGTCCTTTTATTGCAGGCACTTAATCCTCACTCAGACGCCAAGGAATAAATTTTTATACAGGTACACGATCACTCAAATATTGTCTTGACTAAGTGATAACTGATTTTTCCAATGCTGCAAAATGAAGTTTGATTTAATTTTATGAACTTCTACTCCTTACTTGTGGAATAAATCTGAATATCCACTGTAGTGACAGCTGTAGCAAAACAAACAAGGTTTCACTGTCCCAGTAAAGAACTTGAGGACTCCCTAGGAATACTGAATTCTTTCCTTTTGCCCTTTTAACCACCAAAATAAAAATCTCTGAATACTCTATAGCAGTTCTTGAAATGCTGCAGCTTTAGTCATTTCCAAACTTGCTTTTCTCATAAGTGACAATTTCCAATCAATATTTGGGTGTAACTCAAAATATTTCTTAACAAGAAAATATTTTCTGAACTAAGGTTTTCCCCTAAATAGCACTTCTACTACTAACATAATAGTTCTCTGACTTGTGCAGTAAAAATATTTTTGCTCTTTTTTCCTTTTTTGGTTCCCTTCTTTGCAGACTGTCACACATATATGTTGGGTTTTGATACTGCCTACATCTTTGTTGTATTACATTCTGTTGAATAAAAAGACATTCCATTGCAGATAAAAGTTTTTGCGTTATATTTTCTTCTGCTGATGGCCTTTTTTTGCTTATTTTTTTTCTTGCATGCAACGAAAGTGCAAATTCTTCTGTTCTGGGACTGTTGTTCTTACAGGATGCAGAACAGTGCTGCAATATTGCCAATTACAGTATTTTATTTTGGTTATGTAGGTGGGGGGCTCGGTCACAATTAATGTCCAAACTCAATTAATGGAGTTCCGTTGATTGAAATCCCCAAGAAGCCAAGAGAAGAATTACCAAATTTATCACAGAGCTGGCTAGCAGTTTAAAATATTGACCTATTGAACTTAATGACAAATTTCTATGTAGTTTAATCATGCTAGTATCTGCATTGGGATAGAAAAGGTGCATCTGTGTAGAGGCTTATAAGTACAAGTTTATAGCCAGTTTTAATAACTAGACATCCAACCCTCAAATATTTTGTGAATATCCAAGTACAATATATGTATTTCTAATTTTTTTGTCATGTTTACTTTCATCAAGACTTCAAGAATCCTTATGCATAAAGTAGAATTTTGAAATTCTTCAAGGTGAATCTCTTACTCTTCCAAAAATCCTAGCAGTACCTATCTAATTAGCTTTAGAATAAAATGGAACAAAATTTAGCATTGGGATGACCAATTTGTGTGATGTTTTCTTATACAGGTGACCATCCTGGCAAAGAAGTCTATCTGTTCGTATTTAAGCCTTTTGGTGAATTCTAAGGATGATCTGGCGCTAGCTCATATTCTAAATGTTCCTGACAGAGGACTTGGTAGAGAAGCCTTCACTAGCCTGAAACATGTCTCACAGAAGACAAAAATGTCCATTTTCCTGGTATGTGTGTCAAATGTAAATCAGGTCAATGAAACAGATCTATAAACATGTCACTGACCTTGATGACTGCCGAGTTGTTTCTCTTGCATGTTCTCACTCCTCTCTTCAGCTGTTGTTGTGTAGGTTTGGTTTGCCTTGGTTTTTCCCTTCTTAAGTATGTTATCCAAGGGCTCTACCACTGTTGCGGATGGGCTCAGCCTTGGGCAGCAGCACGTCTGTCTTGGAGCTGGCTGGTGTTGGCTCTGTCAGCATAGGGAAAACTGCTGGCAGCCACCCTTGTACCCCACTGCCTGCCAAAACCTCGTAGTGCAAACCCAGTATAGCAGTGAGGTTGAGTTAATTAAATGTCACAGTGCAGTATTAACATTAACATAAAACCTAACCATTGATGATGCATTATAACATACTTCAGTTTTAAAGTGCTGTTGGTATTTTGGTTAAATAGTAAAACAGCATTTTATCAAAGTTTAGACATCTGGAAACTTAGAGCAAGTTGGTGATGAAACCCTGCCTTTGAGATATAGACTAGAATACAGACCAAAATTTGTAAGGGCAATATTGCATTTTTTTTCAGATTTGACTCAAAATTTGGGGAGGGTAAAGCTTTTATTCACTTGTAGCTTGATCGGTCTTGAAGTACTCTTTAAGGTAAGATTGATATGGGATATCTTACTTATTTTACTCTCAAAGGCAGAAAACTAGAAAAAAGATTACGACACTGTCTGGAGGTTTTTCTCAATTACCTTGTATATGAATTAAAAAAGTTACAGTGTCAACACGCATTTCTCCCAAGGTCTGTTGCTAAAGAAACTATTTTATTATGTGAGGTGCATTTATACCTTCAGAAGTTATAGTCTTAGCACAGAACCATCTCAAAAGTACTTGAAATAGGGTAAATAAGATTTTTTTTTTCTCCAAAGAACCATTCTGTTTCTCATACTCAAAATAATCATGAAGTTTTGCATGCAGAATAGCCTGAGTGCAGATAACAGCAGTCCAAGGGAGAAACAGTGTGGGTATGTAGCAGTTACTGAAGCAGCTGCATTCTCAAGTTTTTATGGTCGAAGAAATATGGAAAATTTGTGAAATCTTGATTCTAGTATTAATTATTTTAGCTCCTAATACTCTGTTAACATTATACACAAACCACACATGTTTGGACAGGATTTGCTACCTCTTCTTCACAGTTGCTAGAGGCGAAACTTCTCTACCATGTTTTCTGGCATCTGCATCTTGTAGAATCTTGCAAATGTAGAATATTTTCCATTGGGAAGGCAAGGTCCTATGAACTGTGTACTTGATCTACAGGAAATCTTTAGCACAAAGACAGGAATACTGGCAGGTTTACCTTCTTCGCTGGAGTAATTTCAATTTTACTCTTTCCAGTCCTATGGTCTTTATGGTTTAACTCTGCAGTTTGAAATTAAAATTTAAATGTAGAATTAATATTACTGCATCTGTATCAAGTGTATTGGATTGTTATCTTTACTTTCACCTTTCTGGACAACTGCTAGGGTTTTTGTTCTGACTTGCATTAAAATTTCAGGGAGTGTATTCTAAGGTGTACTGCTTTTGGCACATGTCTTGTCCTGATTGTCTTATGGCATATAAAAATATATGGAAACTTTCAGAGCCATAGATGCCTCAATTTTCATCAGTTTTCATAAGATTTGAGTATATACTATTTGCATCTCTGAAAACAGGTTTAATACTGAAGTCAATTTTTACATGCTAATGTTAAAATTTTTCTTGGGTCATAGACAGCCCTCTGAATATAAGAGTAGTTTTTGTGAGGCCAGGAGGAGCATTTAAACAGCAGCAATAGGAAGATTTCTATACCCTGTTTTAATGAGTCTTTTTCCTAAGATTTCAAAAGGCTGATAAAAATATTAAATTAGCTAGGTAATTTCCACTTTGGCTTATGTTTTCTATTTTTAATTTAAATATTATACAAATATTATGGTGACCTGTACAAAGCTTGCCATTAAGAGGCATTCTTTTGATTTCAGATGAGTTATTTCTGCTATCAACCAACTGTTACACACTGCTTGCAAACTTGTAGGAGAGGCTCACTTCCATAGGAGTACAGATTATGTATGTCTGTAGTTTCATATTTCTGAATATTTCTCCCAATAGATGGCAACATCTTTTATCCGAACTATAGAACTTGGTGGAAGAGACTATGCATCTTCTTTATATGACCCTTTAAGAGCACATGTGAAGGGACTGTCCAACTTTGTTAATTTTATTGACAAGCTGCAAGAAATTGTTGGTGAAATCTTAAATCCCAGGTAATAGATTTTCTGTTATATTTTTGTCTCATTGAGCACGTTTTTTCTTGTGTGTCTTATTGAGGAGGAACAAAAGAAAATCAAATAATGTACTTAGTAAATAATTCAGAGTAAACGTTTGAAAATTAAACCTTATTTTAAAATATAACTAATGGAAAACCAACTGGAGTAAAATTATGGCTTTTTGAATGGGATTTTTGTTATTAAATTTTTATCAAATCTATGTATGCATGGTGATTTGGTTAGTTCCCTAGTTGTAAACGCATTAGGAAGAGTTCTATCTTGGGAGTCTGGTAAGTACATAAATTGATATGTTCTTTACTTCTTGCTAGTTAATTACTTCCTTTTTCTCATTTCATTCTGTATATCCTTATGTAAAGGAGTCTTTATTGCTGCTAAAAATTACAATGTTGGATTTTTAGTCTTTTTTTTCTTCATTTTAGCTACATAACTGAAGCATATGAATTACTACTTAGGAAGGCTTTGGTGGAGTAGCTGATTTTTTGAAGGTTTTTGAAGAACTGAAGTTAGTCTTTTGGGCAGGCTTATAAGTGCGTAACTAGTTAGAGAAGTGTAAATGTAACACAGGAATTTGCACTGGTAAGTGCTGGTGTTACTGCAGACAGAAGAGTTATTTTCTTAAGCTTTATAGAAATTATTAATTTTTCATTTATATTCAGTAATTTTTCCATACAAAACTTTGGCAAATCAGCTATAATTCTTCTGTCCTGATATGAAAAGGATTGAGTCTAATCCTCAGAATGGAAAACAAAATGTTACAAGCAAAACCATAAGCATTAAGTTTCTATTCAGTTTGCATTGAAGGCGGAAGTAGGAAGTATTTCTGAAACTGTTTTGAAGTTTGTCTTGCTTTTTTGTTCTGCTTCTTTGTTCTTTCATTTCAAAATCCTAGATGCCAGAGACATGCTGTCTGTGCTGGTGATTATAGAAAACTTAGTTCAACATAGTATATGGTTTTTTTCTTATTTAAATAGTATCTGGCACAGTATACTGATTAAAAATTAGAAATGGAAAAGCATTTATGTGCATGAAATTTTTAGGATGGAAAGACCACATTTTCAGGTACACGCAGTTCAGAAAAGTATAACAAAATGCTACATCTTGTTAATTGTCCCACTGGGGAAGAATGTTTTAATGTGAGAAATATCATAGTAGTATAGTTGCTGGCAATTATCAGTTTCTAATTGTGTGCATTCTCTAGAGCTTGGAATTGTGATATTTATTCAGTATTTTTTTCTTGCTATACCTGCTGTCTTATTTATTCTGGAATATAAATCTTATTAGCATCAGATTCTGACATGTTTATTAAGTTGAATGAATATATATATAGGTGTCACTGGTTGTCTCACTGACAAAGAGTGAACGCTGGCAGTACTGTCGTATTTCTAGTCTCTTGTACTTTATAAGGGCTTTATAACTTCACAGTGTAAAAATACAAATATTGTTTTTATATATGTATCTGTATAGTAGTTCAGTGCTTATAGAAATATACCAATCAGTTGTCTGTCTTTGAAAGAATCTTCATAACTATGCTGATGTTAGCAAATATATGTCTGGTATATACAGCTTAGAAACTGTCAAAGTCACTAAGCTGGTCAACAAAAAGATGTTTTTATTTTAATGTGAATGTTGTTGTGAATTCCAGAGGATACAATTTTACAGAAGAAATTTCTAGTTCTGTTACTTATGCAAACTAAAGAGCAAAGGAAAAAAGCAACAATGCAGCAGAAATTTCAGTTGCTTCATCTTTAGAAGCCTTCTGAGAAATCCAAGAGCAAACTGGACAACCTGTCTGCATTATTGATGTTTAGATTAGCAAACTTGCAATAACCAGATTTCTGTATTTGCTATGTCACAAGAAAAATGCAGTATTTTTGGTTGTTTACATAATGATTAGCAGTCTGTTATTTCAGTTTCATCTTTTTACAGTGGAATCTTGTGAAACTTGTACTTGCACAAAATACAAGGTAGCGAAATAAGTGCTGGATGATTGTGGGACATGTTCAAGACACTTCTTCATCTGCTTCAATCGAGTCTTTTGTTTTGGAAATCTAGAAATAAAATTGAAGATGTTGGACAGTGGTCGGATGTACTTAAGAAGATTTTGAAAGTAGTAGGAGATATTGTGCAACAAAGTATCTGCTAACCTATGGAGAATAACAAAAATGTGGTTCTCATCTCCGCATCATTCAGCTAAGGAAGGGAACAGTAGATGAGATGAGGGAAGGGAAATCTGTCTTAGCAGAAACTTAAAGAACTATGATGATTTGGTTCAAATATAGTATTCCCAATAGTAGGAAAAATGGAAAGACAAAATGAACTTGGGCAGTTTCAAGGTGTATTCACTGAGCAGAATGGCCATTTTTATGAATCTCTAGCATGTTGAAATAGTTCTAGTTTTCCTCTCCTTGTTCTCTAGATGTCTAAGATTAGAAGAATTCACTAATCTTTCAAGATTCAGTAACATGAACATTTGAGGATGTTGTAAAACTTTTAATGCTAAAGGTATTTATAGATACTGTACATATAAGACTCAGACAATGTTTATACAGTAAATGGAGAGCTTGAATGTTCTACCTTTTGTGCCTGCTTCTTGACAAGGGATATATCAATGTTGTATTTGTTAGCAAGGAGGATGACTGTTATATGCCATAAGATCTGAAAACTCTGGTTGGTATAAATGAAAAAAATGCAGTACTAATTTACCATTTTAGAAATTCTTTAAGTCCAGAAGAACTTAATGTTTCTGGAATTACTTTTTTCAAGTTCGTTAAAAATGTGACTTAAAACTGAACGATGGCAAGTCAGTCATTGTATTGGTTACTGCACTTCAGGGTTTGTATGAGGGCATGTGTGTATCTATATCTATCTATATATACACACTTTAAAAGCCCCCACTGTTTGTAGAGTTGGAAAGTTGGGCCCTGCCCTCGGTGCAAGAATTGACCACTGGGTGTCACCATAGCCCAGCTCACATCAGAGCTGGTTCCAACTCCCCGTGTTGTTTCACTCAACCCATTGGAGCGACAGCGGTGCTTCTGAGTGGGTTTGCATTTCGGGTCCCTGAGTAGCCTCCTGTAGCTGGTTGTAGCAGTTATACAGCTCGACTTGTTCATGTGTGTTAGTGTATTTGGCTTTCCCTTGACAGGAAAAATGCTGTTTCTTATATGTTGCCTTTGTGTAGCTGTGATTGCATCTGGAGATGCAGTATTTTGGGAGAGAAAACATATTGTACTTTATCTGGGCTTGTGCTGAATGTTCGAGTTAACTGGACAGTGTTCACAAAGCACTGGAATTTTGTGGTCTAAAGTTGCTGGAAAGTTACTCAAGTTTATGCAAAACATTGTATATAAGATTCCTTAAACTTATGATCATACAATAATTCAGGTTGGAAGGAACATCAGCAAGTTTTTGGTCCAACATCCCACTCAAAGTAGGGTCAATTATGGGTTCAGCTCAGGTTAATCAATGCTTTATCCAGTCAAGCTTTGTGCAGTTTCTGTCCTTGGAGGTTTTCAATCTCCCTCTTGGCAACCTGTTCCATGCTTGTGTCCTCATACAGTGAAAAGTTGTGTTGGGTTTTTTTTTTTTTCCTTATATAGAGTTGGGACGTCTCTGTTTCCATCTATGCCTATTGTCTCTTTTCTCTAACTGTCAAGTTGAGGAGGCTGGCTCTGTCTTCTTGGTTGCCACCTTGGAGGTATTGGAAAGCTTTTAGTAAATCCCCCCAAGCCTTCTTTTCTCCATACTGAACAAGCTGTTCCCTTAGCTGCTTCACACAGGGCATGTCTCCCTGACCATCTTGGCAGTCCTCTGCTGAACTTGCTCCAGTTTATCAGTGTCTTTCCTGGACTGGGGGCCCAAAACTGGATGCAGTATTCTAAATTTGGTCCAACGAGTGCTGATTAGAGAGGGATAATCACATTCCTCAGACTACTGGCTACGCTACTGTTAATGCAGCCAAGGATACTGTAGGCCTTCTTTGTTGCCAAGGCATGCTCCTGGCTCACAGCTAGCTTGCTGAACATGCACCAGGACTCCCAGGTTCTTTTACACAGAGCTGCTCCCCAGCCCTGTAGCATTGCAAGGGCTTATTCCTTTCCAAGGCTTTGCATGTCTTATTGAATTTCGTATGGTTCCTGTCAGCTTGTTCCTTTTGTCTGTTTAGATATCTTTGCATGGCAGCTCTGCCCTCAAGCATATTGACCCGTTCCATCCAATTTCACAGAATCACAGAATATGCTGAGTTGGAAGGGACCCACAAGGATCATTGGGTCCAGCTCCTGGCCCTGCGCTCATTCCCAAGAGTCACACCATGTGCCTGAGGGTATCATCCAAATGCTTCCTGAACTCTCTCAGGCTTGGTGCTGTGACCACTTCCCTGGGGAGCCTGGTTCAGTGCCCAACCACCCTCTGGGTGAAGAATCTCTAATATCCAACCTAAACCTCCCTAACACAAATCAAGTCACTATTCACCACAGAGAAGAGATCAGTGCCCCTTCTCTCTCCTGCATGAGGATTTTGAAGACCGCAATGTCTCCCCTCAGTCTTCTCCAGGCTGAACAGACCAAGTGACCTCAGCATCTCCTCATATGGCTTCCCCTCAAGGCCCTTCACCATCTTTGTTGCCCTCCTTTGGACGCTCTCTAAGAGCTTAATGACTTTCTTATACTGTGGTGCCCAAAACTGCACCGATATTGAAGGTGAAGCCGCACCAGTGCAGAGCAGAGCAGGACAATCACCTTCCAGTACTGCCTGGCGGTGCTTTGCCTGATGCCCCCCCGCACACAGTTGGGCCTCCTGGCTGCCAATAAGTATGTATTTCTATCATCGAGTCACTGCCAAAGATAATAAAAAACAGGTTTCAGGATAGGTTCCTATGGTACTCTATTGTTACTGGCCTCCAGATAAAATGCAACGTGTTTATTACCTTCTGAGCTCGATCATCCAACATGTTTTTAATTTATCTAATTGTCATCCATCCGGACTAACAGCCATACTTGCTATGTTGAAAGTATTCTTTGTCAGTGTTGAAAGTGTTGCTACAATCAAGGTAAATGGTATCCATCTTTATCCCCTGGTCTGCAACAAGTAATTTTGTTACAGGAGACAAACAGATTGGTCAGGCATAATTTAGGCTTGAAGGATACATGCTTACAATTACAATCTACCACTTAATCCTTCACATGCTCAGAAATGTTTCCTCAGAAGAATTTTTACATAATTTTCTTAGGGAACAAAATAAGTCTGAACTTGTGATTCCCCAAACTGTCTTTTCAGTCTTTTNTACACACTTTAAAGGCCCCCACTGTTTGTAGAGTTGGAAAGTTGGGCCCTGCCCTCGGTGCAAGAATTGACCACTGGGTGTCACCATAGCCCAGCTCACATCAGAGCTGGTTCCAACTCCCCGTGTTGTTTCACTCAACCCATTGGAGCGACAGCGGTGCTTCTGAGTGGGTTTGCATTTCGGGTCCCTGAGTAGCCTCCTGTAGCTGGTTGTAGCAGTTATACAGCTCGACTTGTTCATGTGTGTTAGTGTATTTGGCTTTCCCTTGACAGGAAAAATGCTGTTTCTTATATGTTGCCTTTGTGTAGCTGTGATTGCATCTGGAGATGCAGTATTTTGGGAGAGAAAACATATTGTACTTTATCTGGGCTTGTGCTGAATGTTCGAGTTAACTGGACAGTGTTCACAAAGCACTGGAATTTTGTGGTCTAAAGTTGCTGGAAAGTTACTCAAGTTTATGCAAAACATTGTATATAAGATTCCTTAAACTTATGATCATACAATAATTCAGGTTGGAAGGAACATCAGCAAGTTTTTGGTCCAACATCCCACTCAAAGTAGGGTCAATTATGGGTTCAGCTCAGGTTAATCAATGCTTTATCCAGTCAAGCTTTGTGCAGTTTCTGTCCTTGGAGGTTTTCAATCTCCCTCTTGGCAACCTGTTCCATGCTTGTGTCCTCATACAGTGAAAAGTTGTGTTGGGTTTTTTTTTTTTCCTTATATAGAGTTGGGACGTCTCTGTTTCCATCTATGCCTATTGTCTCTTTTCTCTAACTGTCAAGTTGAGGAGGCTGGCTCTGTCTTCTTGGTTGCCACCTTGGAGGTATTGGAAAGCTTTTAGTAAATCCCCCCAAGCCTTCTTTTCTCCATACTGAACAAGCTGTTCCCTTAGCTGCTTCACACAGGGCATGTCTCCCTGACCATCTTGGCAGTCCTCTGCTGAACTTGCTCCAGTTTATCAGTGTCTTTCCTGGACTGGGGGCCCAAAACTGGATGCAGTATTCTAAATTTGGTCCAACGAGTGCTGATTAGAGAGGGATAATCACATTCCTCAGACTACTGGCTACGCTACTGTTAATGCAGCCAAGGATACTGTAGGCCTTCTTTGTTGCCAAGGCATGCTCCTGGCTCACAGCTAGCTTGCTGAACATGCACCAGGACTCCCAGGTTCTTTTACACAGAGCTGCTCCCCAGCCCTGTAGCATTGCAAGGGCTTATTCCTTTCCAAGGCTTTGCATGTCTTATTGAATTTCGTATGGTTCCTGTCAGCTTGTTCCTTTTGTCTGTTTAGATATCTTTGCATGGCAGCTCTGCCCTCAAGCATATTGACCCGTTCCATCCAATTTCACAGAATCACAGAATATGCTGAGTTGGAAGGGACCCACAAGGATCATTGGGTCCAGCTCCTGGCCCTGCGCTCATTCCCAAGAGTCACACCATGTGCCTGAGGGTATCATCCAAATGCTTCCTGAACTCTCTCAGGCTTGGTGCTGTGACCACTTCCCTGGGGAGCCTGGTTCAGTGCCCAACCACCCTCTGGGTGAAGAATCTCTAATATCCAACCTAAACCTCCCTAACACAAATCAAGTCACTATTCACCACAGAGAAGAGATCAGTGCCCCTTCTCTCTCCTGCATGAGGATTTTGAAGACCGCAATGTCTCCCCTCAGTCTTCTCCAGGCTGAACAGACCAAGTGACCTCAGCATCTCCTCATATGGCTTCCCCTCAAGGCCCTTCACCATCTTTGTTGCCCTCCTTTGGACGCTCTCTAAGAGCTTAATGACTTTCTTATACTGTGGTGCCCAAAACTGCACCGATATTGAAGGTGAAGCCGCACCAGTGCAGAGCAGAGCAGGACAATCACCTTCCAGTACTGCCTGGCGGTGCTTTGCCTGATGCCCCCCCGCACACAGTTGGGCCTCCTGGCTGCCAATAAGTATGTATTTCTATCATCGAGTCACTGNAGGGAAAAAAATAAGTCTAAATTTGTGTTTCCCCAAACTTTTTTTTCGTTTTTTTTTTTTTTTTTTTTTTTTTTTTTTCCACAATGGTTTGCTTTTCTTCATTTGTCAGATACCTTTCCTGGTCACTGTGACATTTCAAAGATGATATAGAGTGGACTCTTGAGGGCATTGTCGGTTCTATTAGTGCTCTTGGGTGCAGTGCATTTGGTTCTAGGTACTTGTATGTACTCAGTACTGTCAAGTAAAGCATGATTTGATCTTTATCCACTGCTGGCAGTTCTTTTCTGAACACTTTCTCTAATCAGAGAGATCATGTTAGTAACTAAGACTGGGGCAAAGAAAGCAGAGAGTACCTCAGTACACTCAGTACCTCAGTTTCATCTGTCTGCACTGATGGACAGTACCTTTCAGTAAAGGTTACTCATTTTCTTTTTCTGCAGGTGCACATTAACATTCCTTGTAATTTTCAACTCCAGCTGATCTTTGGTTTTTCTAATAAAATCTCAAAGTGCCCAGGCAATGTTTCTAGATCATTTGTAATCCATTCCTTCTTCACCATCCTGTGCAAAGCCCTTTTGCATTTTCCTAAGTATTGTGCTGTACTGTTCTTATGCTTGTAATATTATTGTCATATAATATAATTAATAACATTAGCTTTTGTAAGCTCCTTTGCCTTTTAGGACTTTTTCACATGAGATTCCATGGCCTCTTATCAAGGATTTTATTCTGGGAAGAATACTTTTTTAGTTTTATAGTAACTTTATTGCCTGACTAGGGTGGCATAGCTTGGTATGGAGAATATGAAGAGTCACTACAGATTCTTCTACCAAGCTAAAAGAGAAATTTTTTCCAATACAGCAAAAGCAACATGGAAAAATACTTAGCAGGAGGATTCTTTTTTCATGTGCTTTTGTGAATCTAAAAATCTGCAAAACTCCAAAGAGTCTAAAGTAGAGTCTTTCATGTAGTATTTAATTAGAGTAATAACATATGCATTCAGTGCTTGAGCTGGAATTTTTGAGTACTATGAGTACTTTGATATAGTTGTTTTTTATTTTATGGTTATAATTAAAGTCTAGATAAGTTCACTTATATGGTTTTATTGTTGAAATTTTAAAATCTAATTTAACATAAACTACTAATTTTTTAAGTTATTAATGTAACAGATTTAGAAAAAAGGATTGGATTGGCTTTAAAGACACAATTACTGCTCTGTGAGGAGCATTTTGTTTTATATTGATTCCTAGATAAATTTTGTCCTGCTCTTCCACCCAGGTAAATCAAGCTTTAGTTGACATCTTGCTGTTTTGAATTTGAGAACGGAGTTACTGCTGCTCTCTTTCTATAGCTCTGAATTAAAAAAACTGGATAACTGTTTAGTCCTTATCAAATTATAAAACATAAATCCATAACAAAGTAAAAAGGCTGTGATCTACTCCC
>VYZS01105130.1:4254-17888 GCA_013400695.1 Neodrepanis coruscans
ATTAATTTTATCAAGCTGTGCCATTTAACTTTTTTTTTTTTTTTTCTTTTTTCCTTTTTTTTTTTTTTTTTAACATTCAGCAACAGCTTTTTGCTTCTATCTGTGGAAAATTAATTTTAAGCTGTCATACGAGCAGACAAGTTCAGCAGTAGACCATGATCAGTCCTAAAGGTGTTATACTTCATGTGGAACTGGGTATTGTTTAACAGTGACAAAAAGATTCCTGAAAGCTTCCTTCAAGTATGCCAAAGGATGATAAATTATATAGGAAACTACATTGTGCAGTAGCAATGGGTTACTTTCAGAACATAACATTCTGTGTGACCAGGAAAAATCCTGTGTCCATTTTCTCCAAGCAAGAGAAGACTTTGACAAGACTTGTGTTATCAGGAAAACATGGCCACTGATTTTTTCACCTTGTAGCTTTTCTCTAAAAATTCAAGACGCCAGTATGTTTCTCAAGTCTCTATTGCTTCATGCTACATTGGTTCCTCTTCCCTCCTTCCTCTATGATTTAAATATGTGACACTTGCTGGAATTAAGAAAGGGTACATCGTGATACATCTCACATTAAGTCCTCATGGGTCTATGTATGTGCCCCAGGGTATATTTTCCAGCACAGCTATTCGTCTGCTAGTACAAGAGTCTGTATAACAAACTCTAATTCATGATTTAGAAATGGCTTAAGAGAGTTTACACATACAATAACAAGTGCTATAAGCACCAAAAATGCCTGGACAGCTGCCTAGTGGGCCTTCAACCCTGATCCAGTCAATAACCACAATATTCTCATTAAAGTTTTGTTTACACTGCTCATGTAGAAGTTTGCTCACTTAAACAGAGAAGAAAATTCCCTTCTAAAAGGGAATTAGAGTGTGAAAACCTACTGTGCATGAGACTGGAGAATGTGGCCTCCATGTTCTTGCCCTTAAATAGCCAAAGATATTCAATTTGGACTGTTTCTAACCATTTCCACATCCGCTCCCTATTCTATGACACTGATACGCAGAGCTGCTTCACTGAGACAACCTGACAGAATCCCATAGAGGACAGGCAATGACAAGATGTCCCACATGAGCAAAAAAGTTTAATTGCATCCCTTAAAACAAGGATCCAGACCTATGACGGTTTTGGAGCAGAACTGAAAGCTCTGCCCTTCAGGAATGCGACACAAAACTTCAATACCTCAGCCAAAGAAATACCTCACTACATGGCAAGTGCAGAAGGCTGCTCTCCTCTGTCTGGACCAAACCACAGAGAAGATATGATGCATGCTAAGGCCATTGCGAGAGCGTACACTGAAAAAGAACATTCTGAAGGACTTAATTTATTAATATTTAAATAGGATTCTTCACTATGCAAAGATTGTCTTTGTTTTGATATGTAAAGTCTCCAGTATTGTAATCTGTGAGTCAATAGAAAGGTAAACAATAATTTGTCAGGTAAATGAGCACATTGGTGCATAAAGAAAGCTGATTGGAGTTGGAAAGGTGCCTTTGAATTTGGTTTTGTTTTCAATGATAAAATAAGGTTTGGGCTTGTGCTGAAGTTGGCTGCCTTGCCAAAGGCTATTTTTACAGGGATTTACTGTGGAAAGAAGCCAACTAGACATAAAAGAATATTTAAAAGTGAAAGAAATGCTTTCAGTGGATATGTGGAAAAGGTTCTCTTGAGAAAACAAAGCATATGCCTAATCATTTGAGCCATATTCTTCCCTCAGGTACCCAAGTGTAAAACCAGATTATTTCCAGTGACTTTGAATGAATTATTCTGCTTTTAATGGGGGCAGGATCAGGCCTATTTTGTTCATTGGATCTATTTAAAAATATTAAAAGCATGAGCTTTATTACCAAACATGAGTCTGTGCTGGACCACCTTGTACGCTGGCTTCATTTATGTAGGCAGCAAAAACTATAATCTCTTTTTCCCTATCCTGATTTGTTTCTTTTTAATTAAAACATGAAACCATTGCTATACAAAATCTGTGTGTAAGTATGTGGTGGCCTCTTTCTCACATGAAAGTAATTGAATTTTTTTCTGTCTTTACATACAGTGTGATTGCTGCTGTCTTTACTGTTAACCTTGTTCATTTTTGCTTTATTTGGAGCTGCATGTATTTAATCAAAAGTTTACACTTCGAAAAGATTTTGATTTTCACTGCATGGTAGGACACATTTGATGTGGATTGTTTGCATGTTTGTGTGAGTGTTGAGTATGTGCATACACACACAACAGACATTAACAAGTAATAAAAGATATCTCTCTGGTTCATTTATGTAGCAGAGATCAGATTATGAAAGGTTAAACCATTAAGCAAATGCTAATGCACTCTGATGCCTGGACCTTGTCCAATAGTACCTGCAGCAGCTGTCAACCTAATTAAGCCAGATGTGTGTTAAGTGTAAACGGACCTCCCAGGAGGAACAATAACAGATTTTAGGTCCTTAAGGGGCACAGGGCACCAATGCATATAGTGTTTCTGAAGGAAACATCACCTCTACCGTGTGAGTTTTCTGCTCATTAGTACTACCCTGATTGTACTACTGTGGGACTAGGCTTGGGGGAGGAGAAATCTCTTTTCATTCCAGCTGAGGACAGTAAGAATGTTCATTTTCAATTGATTCTGGTAGTCATGACATTTAGTCAACACTCTAATCTCTATTTTGTTAACTCCACTTTACTCTGTTTGTAACATATTTTAAAAGTGACATTTATACTATTCCAAGTTTGCCAACCCTTTAAGTATATGTGGAGACCATAAACTGATAGAAAGGATCTTAATAAGCCTTTTAGTATTAACAATCAAGAGAAATCTATAGAGCATGGAAATATTAGGTAATTATGAGCACAGAGTGTACAATAAGGTGTTACAATAAAAAAAGAAAACCCTGTTTCAGTGTGAAAATATTATGGGAAATTAACAAAAAACACTTTGCAATATCTAAAACCTGCTGAAACTTGTAGCTGAGTGTTTCTCCTGTGCTGTGAACTGCAACATGTTCATGAAAAAGAGGTTAGAGAAGTAGACCTGCAGACTCTCATAACTGGTAAAGGAAAAAAAATTCTGAGACTTCCCTTATATACTGAACTTGACACCTGCTTTCTTACTCACTCCATGGTCAAATTACAGCACTTCTTTCCAAAGAAGCTGAACAAACTGATAAAGCAGCAGCATAGAATAAAATTGCATGTGGTTTCACTGGGGCAGCTCATCTGTAATGAACAAGAAGTCCTCCACTGATTTTTCCTGGGAAGTCTGTCCCCCTACAGTCTTTGGATCTAGCTCTAAGTTCTCCTCAAGTCACCAGTGATGATTTGATAAAGATGTATTGTGCCATGCCTCCTCAAAAAAAATTCACCTGAAAATGTGCAATCATTCAATAATTTTGTTTTTCCAGGCACTCAGCATTCACTATCCATTAGGGCATTAAATGTAGTTAACAGCTGTACTAAAATAAACTATCATGACTGACTAGGACCCTAAGATGATAAGTATATTTTAATGCCATAAAGATTGCTTTTCTAACAACCTTTCCTATAAGATGTCCTTCTGTGAGACCAAAACAAGTTATAATTGAGCACACCAATATGCTGCTAGGATACGAATTGTTGATACAGCCTTCTTATTCAGTGCTGCAAAAGAAAAAAGAGCATAGCTAATCTTTGAAGAGAGCAGGTTTGTCCTGTTCCATCATTACTGAATGGTGTTAAATGCACTTTGTATTTGTGTCCTTAATACCACATTTCCTTGGCTTACTGATAATAGGGTGGCTAAATGGGTATGCTATTTTTCGTAATTCTGGAGGGTACTTCTTTATGGTCCATTGGGTCTCCACACTATTCATATTGTTCTCAGTATCCCCAGTTGCAGTACTAGGACACAGGATTTAGGACCCAAGATCAGTCCATGTGGTGCAAGTGGTGTTGGCTGGGGCCCAGGACACATGCTCTAGTGAGTGCCAAGCTGCAGAGTAAGGATCTTCTTTACACCACTTCTGGATCAGGGCTCTCATTGTCTTTGCAGCACAGGAAGGTCGAGAGGCTTCTGCCAGCAGCTTCCTTGATGGATCCCTTCAGTGTGCCAGCTTCTACTTAGATTCCATGGAGACATCTACTACAATATTCTACTACAAAAATGCGGGCAACATCTATTTGAGGATTTGTCTGAATATTACAGTGAAATTATGTAAATTGGAAAGAGTTTTCCTAGATATCTTGTACCATAACTGACAAAATTGCAACACCTTGCATCCTAATGCAGACAAGTAAAATAGGTCAGAGGAGAGTCCCTCTAAAAGTGCTTACTTCTCCCCATCACCCACAGAAGTAACCTGGTTTAACTTCTCAGCCCTTCTGTAGAAGAATGTAAGGTTACATGAGAGGAGTTTCACTGCATTTTCTAGAAGGAAATCATTTTAGTATGTGTGAGCTAGATGGCAAAGATATTCAGCCTCGTCAGAAATAGGTCAGTTTCTGTAATGCCCAGAACAACAGCTCTAAGCAATTAAAGATCTATAAAGGCAAATCCTTTGGTGCCTTTGGAGCCTAGTGAATATCAGGTTGGGTAGTAGCAGAACACAACAGGTTGGATTGCAGATTTGAACCTAGTTTGCCAAATCTCTTTAGTCACTTAAATCCTTAATTTAATTAGGATCCCAGTCCTTTAGAAACTGATGGTGAAATGCCTAATGAAGTTGCACATAATTGCAACGTGTGTGTTTAGTCCCTTGAGCAGTGTATTATACCAAATTTTTTTTTGTACAGTGACACGGAAAAATGTTACACAGCACAATGATACAATGAAGATAGGTTTTCTCACTCTGAAAAGAAAAACTGTAGACTGGGAAAAGAAATGACATTTATTTCAAGCATGTTTAATCCAGAAGAAGTAGGCTGGTGTAATATACTTTCCAGTAACCTCATTTCTCTCCTGTGAAAGAAGACTAATATCAGTGGAAATGCTGAGTGTATTTGGAGAGCTTTGAAACCAATTAATCACCTTCAGAGTTTTTCATAAAACCTGATTTCATTTGGGACAAAGTAGGAGCTGAAGTAATTTAAGGATGTCAGATTAAAAAAGTTTTCACAGGTAAACATGCAATTCCATGAGCATCAGAATTAATGACTCCTGCTTTCCAACAGATCTATTTCCTGTGTCTATGAAGTGACACACTGTTTTACTGTTTTAAGCCTTCTCTGCTTTTGGGGCTAGGGCTTCTCATCGTAGGGATTTTGGAAGGAATCTGGGTTTGCAGTCTGGATGGGAGGTACAGTACATTGCAATATTTTAACTGCTCTGGACAACTGAAGCTGGGGGTGAACTATGGAAATGGTATCTGTTTTGCAGGTTAAAAGTGCAAGTGAACTCTGTGAGAGTATGGTCATTTTTAACTCTTTGCAAATGTGTGGTGCTTTTTAATTGAAATATTTTAATTCACACCAATATAAATTTTCATAGGACATTATTTCAAAGGAGGAAAAATGGAGAGGGTATGAAAACCAGCAAAGGACCTTCTGCAATATCCTTGCTTAAGTGGCCTTAATATCAGGTAGGAAAAAATTAGTATCCTTGAATTAGTATATGCTCCAAATCCCACTGTAGTTCTCTTCACTCATTCATATGGTGTTTGCAAAATGAATGGGGACGAAAAGCACCACCACAAATGCATACAATATCATTGAATGTCCTGCATCAGCTAGTCTGAAAAACAGAACAGCTCATTTATTTACATTTTCCTCAGTGAGGACTTAATCTTTAGGATTACATGTAAGAAACATTTGGTACACTGGGCAAGTTACAGAAGGAGTGAATGACCATACCTAAAGAATTTCACGGACTGTTTTGCTAAAACATTTTCAGGTTTTACGTTCCAATACACAAGATCAGGTTTTAAACTCCTGTAAAATAGTTCAGTCTATGAACTTCTGACTAATATTTATCTTCACTTACTGCTTCTTCTCATTCTCTAGCTGATCTTTTTTGTAAGGTTTTTTTTCAATGATACATGTATTTCGGGAGAGGGAAATGGATAAACTGGGCGAAATTGACTCAGAAAGACAATGCTCAGTCTCTTAAAACCTGTCCTTTTCCTCTTTGACTAAAATATACAGGGGAAAAATCTAAAGACAAAAGCCATTAACAACTTATTTTACAACTTCACTGATTTCATCGATGTGGTACCAGTCATATAACTGGATCACATATGCAGGGAAAATATTTTTTTTCTAAGTGTCAAATGCAAGGATTAGGTTACAACTGCAGACCAGTTGTTGCTTTATGAAATGCAGCTGTTTTCTGTTATTTGATAGCTAAAGCCAATCATGGAATTAAATACTGAAGAATATTTTTGGTTACTTTTTGCTTTTAATCTCATAGTGGTATTGCTGCTGCACTTATCTGAGTGAGACCCTTCCACATATGCATTATTTCTGCTGGTCATTTGATTCCCTTCTTCAAGCACAATCTTTTTCCTACCTCCGTTTTCTTGTGCTTTCCCATCCTTTTGCCTTCCCTCTTTGTTCCCACAGTCTGTTTGATCACTTGTGTTTTCTACCTATCACCACTTCTTTTTCCTTTTCTTCTGGAACATATTTTCTTCTCACTCAATTTCTACCTTTGTTTTTGCTCCAGTAATCAATCACCCAGCCCTGACCAAGCTTGCAAACTCTTCCTCTTACCTCTCCTTCCCTCTCCTGTCTCAACTCTGCTTTTGGCCTCCAAGCCAAATTCCTTCTGACCCCAGAATTGCACTTTGTTCCCCATATTCACCTTCTCTCTCCTGCTTTCTTCACAGGCAATTTTACTCCTTCAGTGCCAGGATCTCTGAGCAGGATGTGTGGGGGCATTAAGCCCAGCACCGTAAGGGTGGTAGGCACTGGAGGATACTAGATATAGTCCATCCTTGCAGTAGACCCTGTGGAGATTTCACTGGTGCTACCAAGCTCGCAGAGTCATCTATGGGGCAGCTTGGGCTGACCTAGAGGAAATAACATATGCGAGAAAAATTTAAGACTCTTTATAATGTAATGGGAATATTTTTCTATTTTTCAACATAAAATTATATAATATTCCTGTTAGTACTATCTTGAAATCGAATAACTGATACTATTCTTCTTTTGCATCACACCATATTGTTAAAACTCCACAGTTTTATATGCATATGCACATGCACATTTAGTACAAAATCTTCTGTTAAGATGCTCACCAGCTAAAAATCTTCAGAACTGCCACTGCTCATGTAAAAGCTGATTGCCATTTCAATCACCTGCATTATAACTGGCACTCCCATTATGAAACCTGCTGATCCTATATGAAAAGACTTCTAAAAATCTGAGTGAAAAAATAAACACATGGATACCTCAGAAAATGATAAGGGATTCACTTCTGTCCTTGCTCACTTGAATCATATTTCCCACTGAGCTGCCTTCATGGGATCAAGGGCAGAGGTGATATCAGTGAGTTTATATTAGAATAGCACTTACATAAATAAACCAAACTTGGGAGCTGTAGGTAATCAAAACTGAACACAGTGCTACAGGAAAATGGAGATTCAGGCACCCTTTATTGCTGAGGACAGGCATGGGCTGCTGTCCTGGTATGTAATCTAATATCCTCTTCTAAAGCTGGGCAATAACAAAATGTTTATTTAACTGTTTCACCAAGGCCTCCACTTCCTCATTGAAAGCAATGTCCTGACACTGGCCTACTGAAAGAATTTCAAGGAATTGGAGTGATCATTCTTAAAAGTCACCATAAAAAATGTTATGCACTTTCATAATTTTTCACATAAGACACTGAACTTATATTTGGTCACATAACTGTCATCAGGTATCAGTCACTTTCATACCATGTCTTATTAGTATTTCAGACGTGTTATGTGTCCCTTCACTTCCAAAGAAGTAAATATTTTGGTCCAAGGGATAGAATTAAAAATTATCTGTTTCCATTTTACTGAGAAATAGATAATTTATGGGGATCATTGCACCTGTAAAACTTCCCACGATCTCAATAAGGCTGTAATCAAGGCACTCTGCAATAGGAATAACTCTGTTTAAGTGCTTAAATCTGAAATGTCTACACCTGAGGGGAAAATACAGGTGGGACATTTGCTGAAGTTGCACAGTGGACAAATCCCTTTGTAATTACAGTGCACACTTGTATTTCCCACTATGAACAAGGAAATGAAACGATAATTACAGTAATTTACCAAATAAGTTTATGAGTCTTTTGTGCATAGGTTCTAAGAAAATAAGGTTTGTGTTTGAAGATAAATTCCTTAGCTTTCATTCTGTCAGCATATAATAGGAAGCTACAGTCATATGAAAGAACTAAGAATGTAAGCAAACCACATCCCACTCTCAAAAATTTTCTTACATAATAACATATTGTTCCCTTATATTGTGAGTCAGAGTGCTGATTTCAGACCACACTTCTCATAGGCTAGTGTGAAACTGTAATCAACTAGGACTTCTGAGAAACTTTCTGTAAAGACAAAATCAGTTAGAATATTTTTCAGATCAAGCTCAGAAAGCAAAATGCTTTTGTACTAATAGATGCTCGAAGTACGTAAGACAGCTGTTGTTGGTTTGGGTTTTTTTGTGAGCAGTGTCCTAACTCTATCACAGCCAAGTCTGCTCTTTGATGTCTGTATTGGTGCTGTGTGAGGGTTGTCACTGGAACTGCAATTCAGCACTTTGCTCAAAGATGGGCACTGCAGACACAACCCAGAAAACACACTGGAACAGGAATCCATTTTTGGATCTTCTTTTTTTTTTTTCCTTTTGACTTTTCAGTGCCTAACAAACTTGCAAGTATTGTTACTGGAAAATATCTATCATGAATTTGTCCTTGAGATGGTATGGCTTATAGCCACATTACTAGCCGTTTAGGCAAGTAAAACAACCAAGCTTGAAAGTAATTCACAAACTTGCGATTGTACCTTGTTTCACACAAAGTGATCGTGATATAATGTTGCCACTGGACATTATATACAGCGTAATATCTATTGTTATTCTTACTGATGCAATGCAGACTTTAATGCAATAAGACATCAGTCACCATTTTCATTCCAACATTTTGAATTAAAACAAAAAAAACCACTTTTCATTATTAATAAGTATAACACAAAAACATTCATTGACTGTTTTCAAAATAAAGGGCTTATGGTGGCTCTGTTTTTCTTCTTCCAAGCTGACACTTGACCTGAAGGAACAGCAATGTCAGTACAAAACCTGGTAAGATAATTTGCATTATTAAAAAAAAATGTGTCTGAAAGCTGAGTCCCAATTCACTTATTCTTTCACTGACATGAAAATTGTCTATCTCACAGTATCTAGGGCAGAGTACAGAATGACAATGTAAATCAAGGCAATTCTCCCAGCAGACAGATAAAGAACCAACTCCCCTAAGCAGTGCTAGACTAAGGGACACACATGTAGACCAAGGTGCATCATGCTAGATGGAAATGTCAGACCTGAAGCACAGGGTGAGGAGAATCTCCCAGGTTTCACTTCCCCGGCATCTAGGATGAAGCTTCGGCATTCTTCATACAACTGTAGGGAGAAAGTGGTTCACCAACACTGCACAGAAAGCTCTCTCAAGCAAGGCCTGAATGGGGCCAGCCTATGCACTTCTATTTCATGGTTTCAGGTAGGCAAGTCTGTGTATCTCCTACCCTTAGTCAAGCTGATCAGCATTACAGAGTCTGTAAGATGGCACCAAGGTATCCCTTGGAGGTACCTTGGAGGTACCTCATGTCTTCTGTCTCAGCATATCTAAGAAGCTCTAATTGAGATATGCATGTAATTTTATGAGAAAGACACTTCTGGAGAAGATAGCCACTGTTTTAAAACCCATCCAGGTGATGGTGGGCAAACTACATGTTCAGTAGGAAAGAATCAGCCTCTCTATTGCACCCATGAAGAGCTGATGTTGGTGGCTTAATTAGAGAAATGTCATCACCAGTGTCAACTATAATTGCTAATATTATTTCTTCTGACCCACCTCTCTGGTCAATCTGGTCTGACATGACTTTGGTCTCACTTACTTAACCAGTAATGATGTTGGTGGGTATCCATATTATTATACTGCTTATGTATAATTTTTTATTTGAAGGGTTCCAGAGGATGTACCAGATGTGAGACCAAATCTGAAACTCCTCTTCATACCTTAAAGCACTTCTTTGCCTTGGTGTGGTCTTAATCTTGGGAGTTGTTTTGCACTGAACATAAAAAATGTCCTATGACATCAGTAAGATCTGTATTATTCATATCTCCTACTATGTTAAAAGAAAATGAAGCATCAAAAACAAACCTTTCAAGAACATTGATAATTGCTATCAGAATTTTACACAGGGAAAAAGAATGCATTTAAGTTTGTTTTGCAGCAGCAGCTGAGCATTCAGTGAACTTCTGAGTTTTATAAGAAAAAAGTTTCCTACTAGCTTCTGAAGATGTAAAACATATGAAAGGCCTCACAGAGCATCAAAGGGATCTGACCAAGAATGTGGACCCTATGGATAACCATGCCACAGCAGGACACAACTCACTGCAGAACTCCCAAAAGAAATCACAGTGTCACTGAAGCTGCCAGAGTAGGCGTCTGGGGAAAAGAAAAAAGTAATTGAAGAAAATGTTGTTAAACTTCATGCTAAATGAAATGCCGTTCTTTTATGGATTGAATTTCTGTGCTGTCTCATGTATGTTACCAAACATGGATAAATGTCTTTACTGTTGTATTTGACCCCTACTAATTTCCTCCTTCTCTTCTTATGCCATCTCGTTTTTTAACTTAGGGACTCAAGAAAACCTCAGGAAGGGCACATGATCTGCATAATAGCAGGCTTGGCAGCATCTGACCTAAATTATGCCAGAAAATTTCTTTGCTTAGAGATGCTGTGATTGGCAACACATTTAAAAAAGGTGAAAGAGAGGTGGCATTCCTGTGCCATCAGTTTCATCCTGCACTGCCTCTGCCCCTTCCCAATTTCACCTACATGGACAAAAGCCATTGCACAGTGGGAATGCAGGTGGGTCAGCAGACTGCAGAGGAGGCAGAGTAATCAGACAGCTGGCAGAAAGATTTATGGTTCCTCAATATGCACCTGAGACACATCAAATATTTGCACATTTTAGGAACACAGCTGTACAGCTGAGATTCAATCTGGCCCTGAAATATTTTATCTGAACCAAAACCACTGCCTAATAGGCTGAATAACAGAAATAGGAAAGGGGTGATTGATCTAACTGGAATGAATGATGCCACTGTCTTTCCAAATTCTCCACTGAAGTAAAACAGAAGCCTGCTTTTCTTCATTTTACTCGCAGTCATGATTAATAACAACAGTAAAAATAATGATATTCTTCAAAGTTCCTTTATATCTGGTGAACAATTTGCCATATTGTATGTTAAAATGAGATGTGAAAATATTACAAAAATGGAGGACAATTATGCAAAATTGCAAAGGCCTAAATGGCTGCTGACAAAAGCCATTTGACATAGAAAGGTTTGGGGTTTTTTATCATCAAACAAGTCAGTATCATAATCACTGGTGGAATCAGAAAAAAAATCTGTATATTTGGCACTGACAATGTTAAATGCAGAAGTGGTACTTTTGCCATCCACAGCCTATCCTTTTCAGAGATGGAGCAGTGCTATGTCACAGAGCTTTTGAGAACAAAAAAAGCCTATAGAGTCTGGTATAAATGCAGGCAGCCTGACTGCTTAGGACTTGGGTAGAAATCCCAAGTGTCATTCCATCTTCGCAGCTCTCGTGTCAGATATGTGTGACATAACTGATATGCTTCACAGTAGCAGCTTTATCATTCTTTATTAGTCTTACAACTCTGATTAAAATGCATTGTTTGCAGCCAGCTCCTGCTCAAAAGACAAATAAGCAAAATGGGCAAAGAGAGGAGTGGAGTCTCTTGCCGGCTGCATGGTGGCAATGGCAGAACAAATCTCCTCTTCCTTCCTCCAGAGCCACACTCTGAGCTGGGGATCCTGCAGTAACAATATCAACCGAAAAGTTGCTTGTGTATTTTCAGTCTGTTTATTTGCAATAACAACTCAAAATCAAGTAGTGCTTGTTCCTTGGAAACCAAATCTCTGAAATAAAATATTCCATCTGTTTCAGGTCTTCAGCTCTACTTTTATTAATTTTAAGTGCAACAAGTGATTTCTGCTCTTGCTTTTCTCTCCCTTTTCATCCATCCTTTCAGCCTCCATACTTTGCCCAGTTTCTGAGAAAACACAAATAATTTCTCTCAGCCTTTGGAGCTCTGGAATTTCTCATCTTATGAAAGTCAGCTCCAAACAAGACTTCTTGGACTTTTTTTCTGTGAGATATATTCTCAATTCCCCACCACTTGCCCCTCTGCTGTATTTGAAGCCTGTGAACAGTCCAGGTGCATTAAGGGAAAAAAAGGGCATATATTTCACTTTGAGCTTACAAGTAATGCTGTTGATTTCAACTGAAATTAAGTAAAGTTTCAAGGTATTGAAGGAACTGGGTCTTCAAAAGAAATGGATAAGATTTAAAAAAATAAAAATGAAGTTTGTCACTGGTATGAGTGAGGTCTGTGTTTGATTGCACTTAGACACTAGCAACCCACATCTGAGGAGTAGAGATATTGGAGATGTAACATTTTTTAAATGATGAACAGTGATCAAGCTCCAGGATTAGGCCATGAACAGAGACTTGGGAGATGGAAATGCCATTCCCAGAGTTTGTAAGGTATTCAGGTAGGTCTCATAGACACTGGGTCTGTTTTGGGCACAAAGCAGTGTTTTACTACCAAAACCAATTATCCTACTGATAAAGCCATTTTTAAGGTGTTAAAGACAAATACTTCAGAGCTGGGAGTGCTGGTGTTCTGTACTAATTGCTCTCTTTGTGTCTATGCTATTTAATACGGTCTTTAATTAATTATCTGTGTTGCTTCTCATCTTTTTAGATAAGGGATGAAAACTCCTAAACTGTTTTTCAACACAGTTTTATGCTTTTCTTTCTGGTGCCACCTGCTCAGTCTTTGGTCCTGTATCCTGATTTCTGCCTCTTGAACTTTCATCTGCCCCGTGGATCTGGGTAAAATCACAGATGTCTTGGCTCCTTTGCCTTGGCTATGCCTCTTAGAAGGTTGCATCTCCCATATGAATCAGTACCTAACTCTACCTTGTCTGATCATTTCTTCTAAAAAATGGTGAAGATACACTGTAGTTGCCTCATGTCAGTTCCCCCTTCCCTATCTTAGTCAGATGTAGCAGCCACAGGAAAAGAAACTTTCTCAAAGTAGTCCTGGCTGCAAGGGAAGACTGTGAACTTCCTTCTTGGGAACCGGGCACGTGTTTCCTGGACATTCATAGCAACCACAAGAAACTGAAATACACTCAGACTCTACAGACTTTGCAGAGAGTATTTTTTCTAAGATCTATGTCTGTGCTGGGCAGATGCAAAGGTTCCAGTGACTTATGGACCAGTAAAACAATGGATGAGTTGCACTACACATCAGATATCACCTTGCCAAAAGTTAAGTATTTTCATCAGAAAAAATCTGAAAAAGTGAATGAAAAAACAACAAGAAAATAATGCATAATCTTGCTGAAAATGTATGTCAGCAATGTCAGGACAGGATTG
>VYZS01105131.1:0-13517 GCA_013400695.1 Neodrepanis coruscans
GATGATGATGATGATGATGGCGAACCTTGTTTTCCATCACTGGACTGAATCCTGACCACGACTCTCTGACTTGCACTCCCAGCTGTAACCTTGGACCTCCCTTATCACCACAAACTTACCAGTTGACTTGGACTCTTGCTTGAACCTGGCTACCACCTCTAGGCCCACCCTTCTCACCTCACTTAGCTGCTGTGGAACTGGGCCCTGGCTGGTGACCTCATTGTTACCACCCCTAGGTCCCCTCCTTTAGGATGCTGCTGACCCTCACTGCTCCCTGACAAACAAACTGAGAGAAATTTCTTATTCTAGAGTTCATTTCAATATCTGGACCTGACATCCTGGACATCCAGTTCAGATATATACTCAAGTATTTCTTTACTTCAAGTCAAACATGCTGGGAGTAGAAAGCAGACTACTTCTCCCTCTCTTTGCCTCTTTCTATCAGTTGCACCTAAAAAGAAAATATACCAGTTGTTAATGGCTAGCACTCTAAGCATAAGCTTTGTTGATAGAGGCCAGAAATATCACACATTTCAGATTAGAGCAGCAGCACTCATAAACTATATCTGAAAGTTACTGTTTTATGAATTAACTCTGATTTTGCTGCATCACCTCCTTACCCAGTGAAGGCCACAGTTATTAGATACTGTAAGAGTAAACCCAAATGATAATGTCTTATTCAAGCAGCAAACAATGGTTTGGCATGAAAAAATACAATTCTGTTCATGAAAAGCATGATACGCAGTTGTGCTAAATCACCTGCTACACAGAAAATTGCTGCAGAGGTACTAAGTTTGTGAACTGACGTGGTGGTTTTACCACAAATTCAGTGATTTTGGACCAGAGACTCTGAGAGAAGTCACAAACACACCTCAAAATGAAGAAAACACACAAATATCACAGTTTATTTTGCGCAAACACAAAACACCCGACAAATAAAGTGCAAAACAGACAAACAAATTAAATTTTCCAGGGCCTGCGTTCGAGGTGAGGACGCTCTGGAGATAGTGCTTGTCTCTCTCTCTCTGGGCTCCCCTGGGAGACTCTGGGGTAATTAGAAGGGAGCATGTGGTCTGAAGATCCCCTTAGCCGCGAGCCTCTGCCCGGTTTTGACTGAGGGAACAACTCAAGAAAATTATACAAACCGCGCACAACCCCCTCCCTCCCGTAGCCCAAGGAGGGATTTAGTGCTGAAAAAAGGAGAAGATGTGGTCTTCGGCCCCTGGGGAATAGCTGCAAGGTAACCCCCAGGCCACCNCCACTGCCCCTATGGCACGTGCCCCCGGAGCGGACCGCAGCCAGGAGACAGAGGGGCGGCGGAGGCGGCAATCTGCTGGGCTCGCGCCAGCCGATTCATGGCTCAGACCACCACCGCCACCGCTCCACAGGGCTGCACTGCCCAGCTGCCGCTGCCGCTCTCGCCGCTGCCCCCCCTTGGGGCCCGGCCACTGCCGGCGCTAGGCGAAGCCGCCACTTCGCCGCCACAGCCGCTGCTTTGCGCTCCGGCCCCGCCTCGGCTCGGAGCGGGGTCATGGCCGACCCCAGCCCGGGACCGGGATCGTGCCTCCTGCAGCGATTCTGGACGGCACGGGCACTGCCCGCACTGGTAAGCCCATGCCGCGCTGCCCGGCAAAGCCGGGGCCGCCAGCGCAAGGCGAAGCCGCCGTACCACGGCTCGATCATTTTTACTTTCATTTTTTAGCCCTACGACAACTGACTTCACACCAGCGTACTTCCCTGGTCTTAGCAAAGTGCAACAAGATGTAGCAGAACAAATAAGGAACTCCTTTCTCACTTCTTTTAGACCAAACAAAAAACAGCACCTTTTTCAAAAGACCTAGAAAGCTAATAAGTCTAACAGACAGAACAAGAGAAGGAATCCCTCACTATTTTCCTTTATACTGGATCAGAAAACGTCAACTCTCACATACTTTGGGTGAAACACCTGCTGAATATTGTTTTCTATGATTTGCAGTTTACCCTTTCGCTTACAGTGGATGTGCTTAATTTAGGTGCAACCAGAACCTGCAGCTGCCTGCAATATATAATTTGCCTCATATAACCAATGAAGTGAACTCAGCTTGAACTATGAACACACATAACTTGAAACACTGGATCTGTCTGTTTTGTTTAACTGAAAGGGTAGTCAATATATCTGAATACTGTTTGGACATGTCTACTTTCACTTGCATTTCAAAAGCATAAGAATAAACTATAATAATTTCTTAATACATTTCTAAATGCATGAAAGGATGAAAGTTTTTTCTTGTACTTTTCACAGCATATCAAAGACTAAACTGATGTTCCATCTTAAATTATTCTTTATTTTCCCATTTCATGAGGAAGTGCCAAGTTCAGAAGTAATAAACAGGCCTAAAGATTCTCCATTGTTTTTTTTTCCTCATGTTGTGTGCTTGGAATGCATTCTGAAACTACCACTCAATCAAATAAATTACACAGGTTACCATACTGATCTTGCAACAATATTATTCTGTATTCCTTTATGACTTTCTCAGTTTCCTCATAAACTATATTTTCTTCTTCATCTCACCATTATTTGAAGAGAACACAAAATGTAACAGGATTTCTTTCAAGACTGAAGGGCTACACTGAACTACTATGCTGGGAAAGTGTTTTTTTCAGTGGTGTGTATAAAACCTTGAATTGTTAGCCCATATTCTTTAGTCTGAATTAGGATAACATTCTTTCTTTGTAACTTTTTACATATAGCTTTCAAACCCCCAAACTGTGCAAGGCACAGATACAGCGAAATGATAGCACGTAACTTAACTGGTGGTTTTATCTCAGGTACACAGTAATGGCTATGCTGGACAGAAAATCAATTTCCCACTTTACATAATACTAACAAGAAAAATCTATTAAGACCACTTATTCAAATATACACATTCACAAAGAAACATACATAATTTGTACATAAAATACAATTACTAGTATTGTCTCAAATAGCAGCACAGATTTATGAACATTTAATATTTATTAATAATTTATTTATTTTATTGTAATTTTCATAATTCAATTGAAAGCACACTGGAAAATATGTATAAAAGTGACCAGGATGTGATCTTCAGATAATTACAGACCCCCAGAAGCCTTTCCTTCTAGTAATCAAAGGTAAGAAATGTGAACACTTTAATTGTATAAGTTATACATTTTAAACTGTAATCAGCAAAATCATGACATTCCAGGCTACATTCTAACTACACTGCCAACACCTTATATGTCACTAGAGAGTCACACAAACATTTCTGGTGGTTATGGCTTAAAATTTACCAAATGCCAGATCCAGTCGATCAGAAAATTCCACAGGCAGATGGCAGACTACCAAAACAGGCTGCTCTGACAGCCCTTCATAGAAGGCAATTTCAGAAACTGCGGACTGAGTGTCTAACAGAAGGTGCAACTAGTTACAAGAGTAACTGCAAACCATGTCCCATTCTCTTCCATGATGTTGGATGATCTCACAAATTAGCAGCATTATAGGACAAACATTCAGAAAGGTAAAATCAAGCCCAAAGACTGTTTACAACCTTTGAAAACAAAGCAACACCTTCTTTAATATTCATGTCTGTATTTTGCATAAAATTTTTCATAACCTGACAGAACAAAAACAATAGACCAAATTTGTGAAATAACAGTTACCTGGATGAGTCTGAACCTTCTGAATTATCACTGACAACTTGAAGCTTCTAAAAAACATTTGTTGCTATTTTCAGCAAATGTAGACTACATGGAATTGCAGAGGTTTGAACACACAAGTCGACTACTGATAACAGTTCATGCAACCTGAAAGCAGACTGATGTGCTGTAGTCACAGATAATTTTTGACACTTCCAAAATAATGACAAAGGAATATATACTCAAGTCAGGTGTAGCAGAGGCACAGACAACAACAGTTAGACTTGTGTTATAATGGAATCATTAATAATAAATGGTACTAGAGACCTCTGTTGTTAACAAGAGGCCAACATAGCCAGTCACTTCAGCAAAAATTAAAAATGTACTTTCAGGACATGGTGTATACATTACCTTTTTCTATTTCCCTAAATGCTTCCCTTGGCTAACAAGCCGCATTTCTCCATTAACCAAGTTGATTTGCAGCCAACTCACTTTCATCCATATCCCTATCTTGGTCAAAGCCTGGAAAAGCAATTACACTCTGCCATCTGGGTTGGATGAAAAGGATACAGAGAACGGAGATCAACAGCACACTGATGACACTGGAGCCAAAACCTCCCACATCTTCCTTTACTATTATTTATGGTAATAGTATTATGGTGTGTATGGTGTTTTACAGGCAAGACTGAAGACAGAATTCTAGAAGGGAGAAGGAGTGGTGTTTTTCCACACACACTGAAAAAGCAGAGGCCTGATCAACTTTACAAACCCAACATGTGAAAGTAATTTGCCCTTTATAATACTTTGGGATATCGATGGCGGGGAAAATGACTATATTCACAATCCAGCCCATCCACCCTATCAGGTAAATCTCTTTATATGCCTCATTTTCAATAGAAGTGAGTTATGCATAGATTTTTAAGAATTCAAGAAAAAGATAGAAGTAAATCAACTACCCTCAATTTGATTACTATTGTAATCAAAATCAACATCTGTACCCAAAGGCAGGTAAAAAGATCAAGTAAATTGTTAATTCAAGTACAGGTAGCCCACCACTACACACAGCTCCCTTTGCAGAAGACACTGATAAAAATGACAGTAGTTTAATGGTTATTTATTTCATAAATAATGATGTTGGCAACTCATCCTTCATGAGAACTTAGAATTTATAAAGCCCTTTAGAAAAGTAACATCTGTAAAGTGTTACCATAATAATTTCCCAGTAATAGCAAGGAAATTATGAATCTTGAACACTACACCATTCTTGATGTTATAAAAATGTTCCATTTTCACACTAAAATTAATCTAATGCAAGCATATTTAAAGAATATGATTTTCTGTCCATTTAACTGAAAATAATTAAAGGCATTGAAAACTTTGCTTATATGAAGTTGTTTAAAAAATAGATATAAGGCCTTATTTAAAAAAAATTAAAATTAAAAGAAATTTTTACTTTCTGTGAGCTTATTAAAAAGTACTCATATAATAATGACATGTTACAGCTTCTGCAGAACTGGTTAAACTTCCAATTTATTACATTAAACAGTCATGAAATAAGATTTTAACAGATTCTTATATTGCGAATCTAAAAACAGTGGAGTGGAACAAGTAGAAGAAAATGGACTGGTACTGGAGGAACTATAACAAAGACAAAACCCAACTGGAAGCATATCATTTTGGATTATTTGAGAGGATTAAGGGTTGTAATGGCAAAATGAGCAATGAGATTCTCTAGTTTTTTATTGCCTTCACTTCTAGACTTTGCACATTTAGGAATATTTTTTCAAGCCTCCACATTCTAGACAATAAAATGCACAACAGATGAGAAAGAAATGTGCATTGGTGTAAAACCGGTAATAAGACCAGTGTTAACTAAAGGCAAAATAAGTAAAAAATATCTAATAGTGCTGCCATTAACTGTACTTTAGTTTTCTGTGTCACGTCCTTCTTGACCAAAGGGTGTTCCAAAGTGTGATGACAGACACTACTACTTATGGACTAAATGGCAATGCAGCTGTACCATTGCCTAAGCTCAAAATATCCTGAAATGCTCTTAATTATATGACTCAACTGGACTTAAAAACACCTGAACTGAGGTATCTACATATTTATGTCTACAGGTGTCCTAGATATCCCAGATATCCCAGTACAGTTGACTTACATATTCACAGAAAATGTCTTAAGGTTCCCTAAACACAGCACACAGGACACAGGCCCTCTGCCTTCTTGGCAGCTGGAGGTAAAGTAGAAATATAATAGGGCACCTTTGGCCAGCTGAATTAAGCCGCTTCTCAGGATTGTCAGCAATGGCCAAAATCATATAAAACAACTCAGCCAAATAGTAAGGGCACAAGTCAGATGCTTAATTTCAGGCACCTCGAGCATTTGAGATGCATCTGACTTGGCCTCCAGCTATTGTACCAGAAGGCCCCAATCTCCCATAAATCCTATCTGATAATCTGCCAACCCTATAAGCCACCTCAGCTACCTTAGGGCATCTCACATGGCACCAGAGAACAGTGCCTAGGAAATTGAATCAAGTCATAAATATCAAAAAATGGCAGGGAGACAAGAGAAAATTCTCAATCACCAGTTGATTCCTCTCTGTGTGGCCAACAGCCAGTTGGCTTAGTATCTTAACTTTCCATCTTCTTCATCCCATTCAGGCAAAAGTGAGACACAGCAAGGCCAACAAACTTGCCTATCCTCTGTCTTCTCTTTCCCCAATAAAATCTTCATGTAAGCTGTTTTACATTATATGAAGCCAATATATAGTTCAATTCAAATTATGTTTCCAGGGTTTTAAAAATTCAGCTGTGATCAGCTGTGGATTCTGTTAAATCTTTTTCCTAATCCCACTGCTCCAAATGATATACCTTCATCACTTACCTTGTTCCCCCATTTCTCACATACTAACACCTATATTTAATCTCATCTTAACTATTTGCATTAAAAGTAAGCCCTAAAGCCACATACAGTTCATTTCCAGATGCTGCTGTTGAATTATTTCCCTGTGGGTTTCACCTAACATTCCACCAATGTCATCTGGCGCTTCAGTACACACATCTCATGCATTCAAAGCCTTTAAACTTCTTTTTCCAAGAAACTCATAAACTAACACCTTTATTCCCATACAAAACAGCTAACATCTGTGGACAAAAAAACCCACTCAAACAAAGAAGAAATGTCTACCCAACACAGTTTTTTTAACAGTGCATGTTTTAGCAGCTTTTGCATGTAATAAATCTCCGGTTTTGTCACAAGAGCTGCTGAGAGTGACTCTCATAAGAATATTTAATCCAAATAAATTCAAATGCAGTACAACACTTGGAATAACTTTCATTCATTTACACCAAACTGTAAAATAGATCTCCATTTAACAAGGGAATTAATCTAAAAACAGTATCAGCCAAAATAACATTCTGACAGTAAATATAATTTCCTTCTTACAACCTGCACCACCTTTTGCATTTTCTACAACATTAGAATTTTGTCCCGAATGATGATCAAAATCCTCACCATCATTTATTACGCTTAAACCAGTAAAAGTCTGAAAAGCAATCAGATGATTACTTCCAACTCTAATACCTTAAGTTTGAAAGGCAACCCTTGAAACTTTCCCGGGAAGTACTTTTTTGAAATGTAAATCATGCATTTATTGGTTTTCTGGTTCCTTTGAAGCAAAAGATTGATTAAAAGACCATATAATAAAATCTGTATCTGATTCATAATCTCTTATGAGATTATAGCTTGTTTATTATTCATTGCAAGTTATATCACTGTTGACATATTACAAACAAGAAAAAACTTCCACCTCCACTGCACTGCTTGGTTTTGAAATGTGCATCCCACTTCGACATTTCTGCCCTAAAAGGGCTTTACAATTGTACATTACCACAGCAGTAGTAAAATATTTCCCTTTTGCTGAAAAGCAAAAATGCTGAATGAACTTTACAGGTATTCAGCACAGTACGAAAGTCTGATTTTGATCATGCTCTTATCTCAAAAATTTTGGATCAACCAATAAAGCAACTTTTCTCAGAGTTCCAATATCCTGATGAGTTTTCCTGTGTGACAAAAGAAGGATGCACTAGATACACAGAGAGAACCTTTTCCTACAAATTTCTGCCTGATAAATTTTTATTCCCATTCTTAAAATTCCTATTTTTCTGATCTAGCATTTTCTGGGGTTCAGTTAATTGATGAGCCTTACTGAGTGCATAGTACTTCATTTCATTTTACATTAAGGTCCACATCTGCATTATCATGTGCACTGATACACTTTATAAGGCGGCACACTTTCCACAGCAAGGTCACAATACCACACACCATCTTTAAAACACACATTTCTTTCATACTTCATCTATCTTTCTAAATATACATTTGGGGGAAAAGAAGAATGCTACAGCAAATATTTCACCTTTGTTAAATGAATGAGAGAGCTAAACAATAGAAGATCACTCAATACATCCTGAAATACTAAATAACTACTCTTCTGAAGTGTCTCTCCCCAGTGTCTATAAACATAACTTCCTCCACACTTGACACATGAAAAGTTCTCAGTAACTTTCAATTCCTAACATTTCCAAAAATGACCACCTTGTTTAAACATCTCAAATACTTATGTTGTGAAAGAACTCATCTCAGCTTTATACCTACACTGCACCAGTTACTTACTGCATGATACTCACATATAAATTGAAATTCAAATACACACTTTCATAAATATGTGAATCTTTCAACACAGATGCTGCAAGAATTGAAGCTACCTTTTTCCTCAGAAGCACTAAAAAATAGTCTACCATTAAAAGGTAGAGAAAGTAAGTGTGACTTCATCCTAGGTACCCAGCATTCCACCTTTAAGCATCCAAGGTACCCAACATTCCATCTAAGCGAAAAAAACCACTAAATTGTGATCCAAGCCACTATAGAGACAACTGTTACTATTATTTATAACTCCCCACATCAGCCGGTTCAAAAGCATAAAATTTGACTAATGAGTTGGGGTTGGAAGGGATCATTCTGGGATTTAGGGAATGCTTTAGGGAATTAGGTAGCAGAATTGCTGACATGAGCGAGGTGCTTGTAAGAACCAGAGAGAAGGTAACATAGGGAATTAGAAGCAGACAATGTATGTAGCTTGGAGATAGCAGTTAGGAAAACACCCCAAGGTCCCTAATTGAAAAATGTCTTTCTGCGACTTGGTTGCCATGCAACACCTCAGCGTTGCAGCTGGGAGAAGGGAAGAGAAAGATGCCTGGCCTCATTCCTGTCCTGGGCCCGACTCCTGGGATGGGAGGGTCGGGGCGGGGAGTGGGAAGGGATCTCAGACTGGGAACTAATCATGTAACGTGGAACGCCCACCATGGAAGGGGATATTTAAGTTCATAAACCACGTGGCCCATGGAGGGGATTTTGAATTCTGGATGGTCCCTCCCAGTGCGCTGAATAAAACACACCTGACTCAAAACTCTAACAGCGTTCTGAGAGTGGTAATCACCAAGTCAGAGGAGCAGTAAATATTTTGCTTTATGAAAACATCTATGTCTGACCAACTGTTAAGTCTTACAATAGTCTTAAAAAGCACTTGTGAGATTTCCTTACCAAAACTAGAAAACAGTTCTACATACTGTAAATAAAATCCTTAATAAAACCTGAGGCAAAGATCATATTCCCATTTACTTCAGCAGGAATTAAATTTGAATCTAGTTGATCTTGGGCAATTCATTTATCTTCACTCTCAGACAAAGCAATGAGAAAACTAAGAATGATCTCAGGATGTACGAATTACAAAATATGGGGTGTCTGAAATGAGCTGGCATGTGAGGAAATGAACATCACTGTGCCCATATGTAGGCTTTGGAGGAGATGGAAGTGGGAAAAGTAAAAATGAGATCTCACCAAAAAACAGATGTTGGATCTGAGTAGAAATTTTCCTAGACATTTTCCTATGCATTTTTTTAATTCCCAAATTTGCAGAGCAAGATCTGTTAAATGCTTTACAACATTTCAAGCTTCATTATAAAGTTTTAAGCTCACTTAATAATCCAAGTATAGTATAAATATCTATCAACTAAAATGCTCCTGTTATCTTTCCACTATTTACAGTCCAATGGTATACAAGAGCTAAAAGTCAGTGACTCCATTTAGGTCAAACCTACACTTTATCATCAGCCTCTTAACTTCTAACATCCTGTTTGGCACCTAAAACAAAACAACTACTCAGCCCCTTTGGACTCTTCAATGTTCTTCAGCTCTTGCTTTGCAGCATATAAAATACGTGACTGAAAAAATACTGGCATGAGTCTACTGGCTGGATCTTCTAAAGTGGAAACTCCTCTTGACTTCAAAGAAGATTTTGGAAAGAGCTCAGCACTGAACTCTCTCTACGCCAGTTAAATTCAGTGGGAGTGTGTTTTATTTACTACCTTCAGTGTCAGCATGTATTACATGTCATTCATCATCTCCAAATTCAACAAGAAAAGATAAAGCATGCTGATATAAACTTAATAGTTTGTAATTTATTTCAAAATTATAGCAATCTTTTTTACGTTATTCTTCTATTTATTTTGGTTTTTTATAAGAATTTTGTATGCTTTACATTTGTTTTCCTGATGTTGCTAAAATGTTCCTGCAAAAACACCAAAAAAGTCCCACTCTTGGGACATTCTTATGATGTTTTTACTGAGATGAAGATCCATCTACTGAGTTCTGTATTGACAAGGCCTCTGCATGCAGAGAAATATGAAGGGGTGGAAATCAGGAATGTCATACTCTCTTAGTGATCAGTTATCTAGTCTAAAGACTAAAGACAATGCAAAATTTAAACACTTCAGGATGTTCAGGATGAAAACCAGAATGAGGTAAGAATAGCAGGAAAGAGCAAAAAAAAAGATCCTTGCCCTATGAAATAACACACTTTCTCTATAATGATTTCATTAATTATTTTTAAATAACATCATCTTTTTAAAAGTCAAGAAACAGAATTCCTGCAAAAAAACAAAAAAAAACTCCAGGACATCTAGCTTCTTTCTTCTCCCTACTTACATCCAATTTTCATCACATCAAAAAGGAAAGGAGGTAAATAGTGATGTATTTCTTGCATATTATAATTGCCATAATAAATTAATATCCTAGTCACAGGGGCCAGGACCAATTTATCATTATGTGGGTTACAACCAAAACTGTGTATTCTACCCCCTCCATGTCATTTCTGATGGACTGTTAATAATGAGCCATTTGTAGCAGCTGCCCAGGGCACACTTGACACCTCAGGCTACAAGAGATAAGGAAACAGACCAACCCTGTGAGGCAGGGGAGTGTTTCTTTTCACACCAATGACTCAGCTGTTGGTAGCTCCCCGCAGAAAGTATTTAGCACCTTCACACCCAGCGGGAGGGGTCCCCTCTGCTAATGGGCCATCATGGACTCAGCTGCACTGGCATAACAGGCAGTTGCAATGAGCTACACTATCAAAGATTCTAAAAATATCCCATGACTCACTGAGTTAAACCATCCATTGTGAAATTCCCTGCCCTGGGGAAGGTACTGGGCATTCCCACCTGAACCTGGGGATATATAATCTTCAGGTTCTGGGATTTCTGGTACCATTCATCAGATCCAGAGGAGGACCAGAACTTCAAAAGGACTGTTACTGCTACTCTTGACTAAGCTGGAATCATTCCTTTGACAGAACTGTGACAATTATCCTGACCGAGAGGTTTCCATCTCTTCTGCTTTGCACCCAGGGGGACCCCACAGTGCTTAGCACAGGAGCCAGTGCTGTTCTTGTCTCACAGTGCTGGGTTATACTCTGTCCTTGTGTGTTAAAACCAGTTTTCTCTGTATCATTATATTTATTGTAGTCTTTCTTAAATTGGGTTCATTTCTCCCAATAGTTTACTTTTAAACCAGCACAGTTAATAAATCTGCAATATTGCTGACAGCAATTTTTTATAGCTAAATTTTTATAACTAAATAAATTAAATTAAAAAATGAAAATAGCCTAAACAGTTATTTGAGGAGACCCCGCAAATGTTAATTTGTTCCTGGAATATATAATTACATGGAAATAAAAAGAACATGAAATACAGTATGTCTCAAATCAGTTGCTCTGAGGTGTAGCTAAAAGACACAAATCAAACAGGCTTTCATCTCCTCCCAGGTAGCACAATACCATACAACTCAATTTTTATGCTGTAATTTGAAACAAGAACCAACCATCAAAGAATCAACCATACAGGTGGTTATGACAAATACATGTAATTGTCATATAGACTGTGGGCTTTGTTGTTATTCTTGAGTCACTTTAAAAATAAATTTGAAAGGTTTCTAATATATATTTAAGACATATTATTTTAAACACAGTATATGTTTAAAACAGTCTATTGCAAAATCTAAACTAGCAAAGTAAAACCATAAAAGTAAGACACTTGCGTGCATCTCTTGATCCAAGTGTGTCATGCAGTGAGGAGATGAGGGAATCTTAGGCTATGTGTGTTTTCAGTCTGGATATTTAGACCTGTAGCACATAAATCACTGCAATCTAAGCACTGAAACAGAAGTCAGACATCTAAATTAGAAGACTTAAGCTTTTGTTCATTATTTTACATTTTTAGCCCTTAGCATTTGGGCTCCTCTCCAGGTATAAAACTATAATAAGGTACACCGTGTTTTCCAGTGGTAATATCCTGGACAATTGTTAACAATTCTGGGCTCAGTGCATCTTACGCTCACATCAGTGTGCACAGGGATGATAAACACCAAATTCTGATGTTTGCTATCTACTGATGAAGACATTTTTCTGTATCTTTGGCAGAAAAAAAAGCAGTGATGGAAATGAAAGAAGAGCACTGCAAAAATGAAACAGAAGTAACAGGCACCCATTACAATAAAGAAAACTTTTTTAAAAAAATCTACTATTTTCTGGGAAGATATTATTGCTCTTGACTGCAAACCCTCTCTGTTGCAAAAGCCCTCGAACCTTCCAAATGCTTTGTCTGAAAGGGAGTAAAGACTAACACAATGAACAGGTGTATCAAGGTATTCTGAAGGAATTTTTTTTCAAAAACTTGCAGATCCTTTAAAAAGAAATGATGGACCAAAATGTAGCAAGGGCACACGAACAGAATTTTAGTGCTCTGCTTTATGCTTAATACATAGAAGTCCTTTCATTCTCTTTCATTTTACCTCAACAAAACATTTTTCCACTTTTATAAAAAAAAAAAACAACAGTTTATTTTTTCCCTAAAACTTAATGCTGGGTTGACAGCATATTCTCATGAAATATGGAAGCTGGAAGCTGTATGGGACTTTCCTATAGAAAGCTCTATGCTCACAACATATATGTAGCTTTTGAGATACGAGACTGAGACCATGTGAAGCAAAGTTACAATGTTGCCAGCTTTCAAAGCATTCAGAACATTTTTTACCATCTTCCCACCAGGAGTCACATTGCCACCTAATAATTAAACTTCACTTCCAGACAGCAGAGAAAAATGGCAGACGTACCCCCAATATATCTGAAAACAGAAAAAAGGGGCAACAAACAAGTTCTTTCTTTTTTTTTAAGACATGGTTTTTAAACCAGCTTTGCTCTAGCTTTGGCTTATGCTTTTTGAAGCACCGCTGGTGATAGAGCTGTAATGAATGACCATTCAGACACGGTATATCGGAAGCTTTCCTTCACTTCTTTCCTTACAAAGCCGTGATTAGGACAGTCATGGCTCACAGTGTTCATTTGGCCGCCTGTCCTCCTCAGTTTACTGCCCCTCCCGTTCCCCACGACAACCGCACCTGCTCACGGAGAGGCAGGAGAGGCAGCAACCCCCCCCCCCCAACCCCCCCCCCCATGCCCCCCCCGCCCCCCCCGCCAGAAGGGG
>VYZS01105134.1:1528-21371 GCA_013400695.1 Neodrepanis coruscans
TCCACCTAACATAATAAAAAAAAAAAAAAAGAGAAATGAAGAAAAAGCTGTAAACATGTCAAAAACTGTAAACATATCAAAAGCTGTGAGCATTTATACTATGTTAAAATTTCTCCCTTTTCCTTCCCCAGATTTTTACCAACAAGCCCCAGCCCACTAAATTGTGGGAATAAGAGGCATAATCTCAAACTGATGATACTTCACTGATTAATATTATCAGCTGCTCACATGCATAATTATACATTACTCATTGCTTATCAAACTTAGGTGATCTCTGATGTTATAAAAACAGATGAGAGAAGGAGCCATCAATTTCTGCAAGAACTGGGTTCAAAACTAAGTTACAGCATGACATTTCATACATACCATCCATTCTGAAATTAATTTTTTGGATATCGATACAGAAAAATGGTCTGTAAAGGAAAGAGCATAATTTTAGAAATCCCTCGTGCTTTAAGAAAGAACAAAACCAACAAAATAGCCAAACAAGCCCCCAAATGAACATAAGAGAGAGAGGGGAGAAAATGTCATTTAGACTTCAGGAAGCAGTTTTTGCTTCTGAATTTTACTGATACTGAAAAATTTTATGCAATTTAAAAAAAAAAATCTGAAAATTTTGCATTAGTGTTCTCAAGGTGTTTGTGTTACAACAGTGAAATTATTTCTGACAGAACTCTCTGAGCTTGAATCTCCTTTTCTCAGATGTTCCTAGAGAACACAAGAAGGAATAAAACCTCCTATACTTGTTCTGGCAGGTAAATGAATGTTTCTCTAACTCCCACTGTCTTTGAGGTCCATAAACTGTCAACAACACTTACTTTCTACTGTCAGCCATAAAGCTGCTCTCATCACTAGCTGGGTAACACAGATTTGCACTGTGGAGAAGGAATCTGGGCAGTTAGAGTAAGTCTTCGCACAACATTAACAAAAATTGGGAACTAATACTCATTCCTATAGATACTCATGCAAATAAGTTGTGCCTGAAAGTTAATCACTCCTCCACAGCACAAGAAGCTCAAAGCACTTTTAATACAGACTGCACACTGGTTTTCAGGCCCTATACAGTTAGAACAGTAAATGTACCCTTTCAGGGTTCTCATACACCAAGTTAACCAAGTGCAGCATAGATTGATTTTCTTTCTTGATTGAAAGCCTTTCAGATTTCATGTTAACTCTTAATCATCCCCTTTTGTCGGGAGATCTTAATTCTAGAACACAGCCTGTTTCCCTAGGTTTGTTTCTAGGACTCTTGACCTATCTTCTTGGGATCAATAACTTACCAAGAGTAGCTTTGACATGACTCATTCTGTCTCCTGGATGATCTAACAGATTGTAAATATGAAGAACTATGAGGAAATACACTGGAGATGTTGTGCCTGGATGTTTTTTCATTAAAAATATTGCTACCTTGTGCTGTGTCTGTACAATGAGGCAGATTTTATATGTAAATCTTTCCCTAAGCATGCTAACGACGTACAAAAAGCTGCCTCTTTCTTTTGAGCAGAAACAGTCCATGGGGAATTCCTGTTTCAACTATAAGTTATGAGCACCCTGGAGGATGCAGTATCTGAAGTAGCCTTTGTCTTTGTGCAGTACTGACCTCTCCCTTCCTCACTATGTTTCAAGTCCTTCCAACTACAAGAAAAGGCAGAAAAGATCTGAGGCATTTACATATTTTTGAGTCAAGACTTCTTGAGTAAAAACTGAAATCTGCGTCTTTTGCTGTCTGACTGTTTCTAAATGTCACAGGTCTCATGAGAAGTTTGGCTCCTAATATGGGACACAGCTTAAGTGCTTTTTTTGAAAAGAATTGACAGTTTGGGTGACATTGGGTGACAAAGGACATGCACTCTTAAAGCACTTGGGATAGATCAGCAGATATTTCCAGTGCTCTTGGAGCAACACAAATGTTTAGGAGAGGCCAGTGAGTTCCTAACAGAAAAAAACTACGATCTAACACAGGAGGGTTTAGAAATCTGTACGTTTTGGTCTCCGATGTTATGATATTGTCTGTAGGGCACACCAAGTTATCCTCAAAGAAAGGTTTTTATCCAACATAGGCTCTAAGTAGTGCTTACTGGAAGCAGAGATAGGCCAGAGGACAGGCTTTTCTTCTGTGAGAGAGTGCCCAGAGAGCTACATATCTAGTCTTAATGTCCACCACCACTACTACAGACCGGTGCTGTTTAGTCTTGATGAGATCTCTCCATCCTGTAGCAGATATTTCGGTCTTCTTTCAGGTATGTTTCTTTCTGCTACAGAAATGGTGTATATAGGATCAGAGCATTTTCTCAGTTTAGTTAAGGAAACCCGGACCTGGAACAGACATAATCATAACACAGATAACCCCCTTTCAAGACCCATCTGCTGTCTTTTCACTTTAAACAGCAGACGTGACAATTCTAAAATACGTTCTACTACTTTTGCTCCCCCCAAGCTTTTTATTGTTTGAGCTTTTAGGATCAGGTTTTATTAGACAAATTCTAAGGTAAGCTTCAGACTCAGTGACATGTCTGAGAAACCTGGAAGTGATGTCTGACACTGCTGACACTCTGTGAGAATTGATCTTTTCTCTTAAGGCTACTGGATTTTTATTAATACATATTAAAAAAACTCCTCAATTTTATGCAAATTGCAATATTGTCTGTCCATCAGGTTAACAGGACAGAGCTAAATAACATGACTCAGCAATATCACAAGAGCTCTGAACCCACAAGCGAATAAAATAAGGCCCACATCTGTAGAAGTTTCAAATCATAAGCCGTAAGTTTCAAACCATAATCACTAGTCTTGTGATTTCATGGGTTTTCATGGAAAAAGACACAGTTTTATATAGTTCAGCTTAACCATGCTTCCAGATGAGTTTCAAAGCCTTGGATAAACATTTCCCAGAATCATAGCTGAGAAGAGCATAATTGGCAGAGACTACCGTATGAGTACAAAAGAAGAGATCAAGAAATATAAAAAGATTTTCCAGATGAGAATCGTCAGAGTCTAAAAATGAAAGGGCATCTCCAAACACATCTTTTCTAGGACAAAATAAGTATAAGATTTATTAAATTTTCTCACAGCTGGAATACTCAGAAGAAGAAAAATCAAATGAGAAGCACTGTATGCTCTAAATGGATAAGGAAACTTAAAGCTTTGCAGGAATGTCTCTTTTAAAAGAGGAAGTACAAGCTCATGTTAGTCATGAGCAGAGCTGGATCATTCTTTCATTCTATCTGTGAAGCATGAAGAGAACATGCAATATAGAATGATTAGTTCTTTCTGTAGATACAAGTTGTATACAGGGAAGAACGAACTGAATATAAAACTATATCAAAAAATATGGGCAGTATACTGGTTTTCCTTAAGAGCGATGTATTTAGAGGTTCTTTGTCATGGCTCCCATATACATGCATACTAGTAATTGAATAACTGGCTACCGCTGAAGACTAGACCAAAAGAAACTGGGATACACATTGGGAGAGCCCTTCAGAGTCAGGCTAAGAGCTGAAACACATTGTGCTTCGAACAGATCATCCAAAACCTAGGGTATTCTGGAAAAATATCTTACTCCTGTTGGGATTTCAGCACAGTCCAGCTAGAACATCAGATGTCTACTTTAGCACCTGAGGAACAGACCTGAAGTTCAGATAAACAGCTTCTGAGAGATTCAGTTATATCCTGATTTTGTTCTGTTAACGTTTCCTACAGCTTTTCAAAGCCTCCTGGATAGATAGGAAAGAATGTCCTGCAGTATCAAGGGAGGAGACATTACTGCTTAAACTTTGGCAGTTCTCACTGGACCTGCATGTCCTGGTCTCTTTTTTCACCTGAACTACTATTCTTTCCTCGTACCCTCTTAACTTGTGTTTTTCTTTCCAGAAGAGCTTCTGGTCTTTTTCAGCTTCTTTGTTTTGTTTTCTTCTTTTCTATTCTAGCTTTTCTCCCTTTAGTCTACAACAGCTAGATCACTTTTACCTTCTCCAGACTCACAGATTCCTGGGAAAAGGCTCTACTTCTCAGTCTGTGCATATTACCACAGTGCTACTGGTTGAGTCAGTGAGTATATTTAAGCCTATGAGTCATCCACAGTTCTTTCAAGAGGAGATTTTTTCTAAGATTACTATTAGTGACATAAGCAAGGATGCTATATGGTGAAGATTGAGATAAAACTGCTATAAAAGGTAAAAGTAGGGGAAAGTCCCTTACTATAGGTCAGAATAGCCTCACTTCAAATTGAAATGCTTTAGGTGAGGAAAAACTTATTTTGGAGGGAACAAGTTTAGTGCAGTAATATTTCATTTTTTTCAACATCCAGAAATGCCACTCAGCTTTTTAGGGGTTGTTGGCATGAAATAGAAAACTGTATAATGAGGTAGTTTCATTTAAAGTCACATATAAAACTAATCAGAACTAAATGACGCTGAGATCAGCTCATTTGGTTAGGACATGGTGCTAATAACACTGGGTAATGGGTTAAATCCCTGTACAGGCTTAAAAGTTGGACTTGATGATTCTTGTGGCTCCCTTCCAACTCAAGATATTCTGTGAAGTCTGAAATTGTTTAAGTGTTCTAAAAAAAAAAAAAAAAAAAAAAAAAAAAAAAAAGAAAAAAAAACAAACAAGCAAGCAAAACCCTTAACCCTGCCGAAAACACAAAGCTATGAATAATGCAAATTAACAATTAACAATTTAACATTCACCTCAGAAACATTTTGCTGAATGAAAATCAAACATGGAGATTATAATGTATTAAAAATTACTTTGCAAAGATAACAAAAGTGTGTTTGCAGTTAAAAATAAAATAGATCCAGCATGTTTCAGAATGCCTTAATAAATATTCCTTTGTTCCTGATGCAAACGAGTTTGCCTAGAGAAATTTAGTACGAGGTAAATTATCTGAGAGAGAATTACAAAACAGAAGAATGAATTACATCAGCAAAAGTTTCCAACCTTCAGAAAGAAGCTGTAATGATAAAGCTACTTACCACAAGGACATTACAGTAGCCAAAAGAAACCATAACTGTCAGAAATTCACCATAAAAATTACAATATTCATTCATCTGCAGTTTCAAGCAAATGCTTGTTCTTTATTTCTTTGTTGAGCAAGAAAGTGACATCATTGACAGACAGTCCCATTGAATATTGTTTCCAATGCTGCAGAGAAATTAATCCCCCTCAATCTACTGAATATAGGACTTTTTAAATAGTGAGATCCTGAAATCAAATTGCAGTTTCTCTCACTATTATCATTCAGTTACCAGCAGAAAAATTACACAGAACAGGCCTAATGAGGACCTAGGTGACAGCAAAGTAGGAAAATACGAAGCAACTGAAATTAATGAGGAAAGCAGGATGGGAAATCAAAAGGGTAGAACAGCTCATGTTCAGCACAGGTTGATCAGCATCTCTTCTCACTGACTGAGCTCAAACACTTTATTACAGTGTAATGCCCTCCCGGCCTGCGCGTTGCTTCCGGATGGCCGCGGCGTTTCCCGTGAGCAGTAAATCTGTGTGCTGCACACTATATCCTTTTTGGTGAATAGCACAGTCCTGTTTGTGTCAGTTCCAAAGGCGCACCAAAGCCCATACTTTTCTACAATATATTTGTTTTTAGTTTAGGGTTGTTTTTTTCTCAGTCTAAGCATCACAGATCTGTTGGGTCATGATTCTTCTAGGATCTGAATCCCCCAAAATTCACCTGTACATTTCTGAAGGAAATTTAAGCCATCTCAGGAAATATACAAGTGTCATTCATAGCATTAAGCCAGTTGCTTGTGTGCATATCTGCCCATTTGAGCATGCAGTTGTGTGCAGGTTTGTCATTGAAGAATACTCAGTTCAGTCAGATGGAGCAAATTGTATCCTACATTTCTTTGTTGAATTACTTACCCTAAGTGGAAGCAGGTTCTCAACACAGTTCTGAACACAGTAGACTCTTGTAATGGGTTATTATTAAGTAAAAAGCCTAAAAGCTGTTCTTCTTTTTTCAAAGTGAAGCAAATCAAAACACAGAACAAAAGAACAGACCAAGGAACACACATAAAGGGATAAGGATAAATCTTAGGGCAAGGCCTGAAAAATGTTCATCCCTTATTTGTCTGAAGTATTGTAGAGACCAAGGTTACAGTCTTCCAAAATTCTATGTAGATGACTCCAGCTTGAACTATTCCAAGGAAGGGATTCATACAGATCAAGTGACTCTGGCACACATCACAGTTTTTGAGCTGTTTCCATGTAAGTGATGATTCTCCAAAAAATTGTTAGTGAACAGATCTTATATGCTAGGAATATGACTGCAACCGGTGTGAAAGAGATTTTTCTTTTTATGCGAACAAAAAACTCTGCTGCAGTAATAGGCCTTTGTCCAGGAAAAGATCAGGCACTGAAGTTTGCTACAATAAGGTCTCCACAGTGCACCTCCCTTAAGGAAGGATCATGATCTATCCTACCATAAGAAGACCATCATTAAAATTCCACACAATGGCACACCAGGAGAATCATCAGTGAATCATCAAACCATTCCATGTGTACAGTAAAGGGACAGTCTATCTCCCCAGCAAATCTGTACAATTGCTATGTGATCTCTCCTTCTGCTACTTAAGGATCTTCTCTCACTCATCTCTGCTTAGTCCTCATTTCTTAAGTTTTTATCAGAATTTCTTTATATGAGGGACAGCTGGAGCCTTCTTGATCTATGAAATTAGTGGTCTTAGCTGAAAAAAATTAACTTCTGTACTTGCCTTGAATTCTAATCCATACCCTCAGTGTAAGATAGAACTTACTTAATTTACAGTTGCTTATTTTCAGAGATAACACTGTGCATCATAACGTTGTTATTGTTTCATAGAACTCATTCCCATCTAATGATTCTTGGACTGTTTATGCAGGAAGCAGGAAAAGACTACATTCTGTTACACATGTAATATGACCATGAGACTGAGAGTGCACTTCCTGGCATGCATTCATTTCATGTTTCTGCAATAACATCTAAAAAACACCTAAAAACCAAAAATCCAACCCAAATCAACCAACCAAGAACCCAAACCCGCCCCTGCTATCTTTACTTGGAAACATCCTCTCCTTTATATGGCACGTATTTCCTCCTCCAACCATGATCTTTATCCAAAAAGAGAGACTCTGCTCTATGCCATGCTGTTAGATGGCTCACAGTCTGTTGGCAGACATTAGAGGCTTATGATTCAACACAAGAACAACACTCCTCACCAATCTGCAGAAAAAAAATTGTCTCCTGGCAGGCATTAGCCAACTCTATGATTTTAAAAAATAACAAGCATTAGTTAAAAGGAAGATGCCATTAATTTCCTTAGAACACACAGCATGTGATAAGACTAGAGAATGTTAGAAAAATTAATAACTGTCTTCCCTATTTTAGTTTTCAGAATCCTATGAAACTCCCTTAGTTGTATGTTTGACCTTCTGCCTTAAGCTCTAGGTGAAAGTGAATAAAGGTGGAAGATGAAACAAGAAAAGTCAGTGTTAGGATTTATTTAAGCTAAACTCAAGCAGATAAGGCATCCCAAGAGTTCACTGGAGCCTACCTTGTAGGCTAAACATGACTAGTTCTTTAATTGATTTTGAGTGAAAGGAGGTATAAGGTGCAGCCTGAAGACCCCAGACTACATGTAGCTGCTCTTTGTGTGATGTGCAATAAATCTACACAAGAACCAAGCTGTCTCAGGATTTACTACTAGATTTGCATAACCAAAGACTAAAACCTTTCTTGCGATCATACCAGTTTGCTATTCTACTGGGATTTTTGTATCCTGGAGGTATTCTTGATTGTCTGTCAGAGTGTTAATATTCATTCATAGTTTTCCCTGCAGCAGAGGTGCTAATAATCTCTCATTCCTGGGTGGTTTCCAAGGCATACGATGTTTTACCTTATATAACTCTAAATATCTAGTGAGTAGGTGACAATTTGTGAATTAGACTCACTTTATGATTTGCCTAAACTAGCAAAGTAGGTCAGAAGAACTGTGTCCTAGAAATAAATGCCAACTTCTTGTTCTTACTCCTTTGGAATTCTGCTGGTAGAAATTATGGAAATACGTCCATTCCCCAAGAGGCAGCTTGAAAAATAGTTAGAATCAAGGCGTTAAAAGTCTGAATAACGTGGCAGAACAACTATATGAAAATACTACAGTGACAATTCTTACCCAAAACACTCACAGCCTGTAGGCTGTTACATGCCCCAAAGTTCCCTCCCCTTTTCCAGTCATGATGTCTATTTGTTTCACATCTTTTTGCCCCAGGTATCACAGTTTTGTAACTCATGATACCCTAAGTGCTCACCGGCTGCCATGTGACTGGTTGGCAGCATCAGATGTTACTCCCTTCCTACCTACCGTGTAAGGACTTCAGAGCAAGAAAGCCCGAACCATTAAATACTTATGAATCCACCTGTTTCAACCACAGTTACTCGGTGAATAGCCTCCATTTGGTTAACTGTCATGCCCCAGACATTTTCATACTGGTATGTGATTGCTTGTTTCTTGACTATACCATACCTCTATATGGCACACATATACTGGTATATAGATACATAAAGACATAAATTAAATATGCATACATATATTCATAAGAATGTATAAGAAGTTACAACCAGCAGTAAATATTCTTTAATCAAAACTAGGGACATTAATAACTGAAGTCTAACTGTGAATAAAAGAAAATTTAAAATGCAAAGTTTAGTCCCCAACCTGTTTTAAAAGGCAGCTAAACAAGTCTTCACAGGCCTGAGGTAGGGGAGAGACAAGAGTGCATTACAAGACTGAAAGACACAAATGAGCTACGGGCTTAACCAGGAGGCCTCTGCACCTGGCCACAGCCCAGCTGGATGATCATACAGCATTACCTGGGCAGACTTTGGGATTTTGCACAGGGATGTAACACACAGGCAACACTGTACATAAAAATTGAAACCCAGAAAAAAAAGTCAGTGTCAGAAGAATGTGTGTGGCAGGGTAGAACCACAAAAAAAAAAAAAAAAAAAAAAAAAAAAAAAAAAAAAAAAAAAAAACACAACAAAAAGCCCCTAAAGTCTTTCTGAAACAGACCACACAGACTGGGAGAATTGGCCAATGAGCCTAAGAACTGGAAAGTAAAATTTTCAGTAAGTTTCACACAGAGAGGGAGGATGGTCTTGGTGAGCTCCCTTTTCCCGAGTTGTGGGTCAGTCTTAAAGCTGTAGGATTTGTGTAAAATTTGTTTCCTTATCCTTAAGTCAGTGACCTTATAGACAGTTTCAAAAAGCTCCAGCTGATTGAGGAGGCAGAACTCAGTTGTGTGTCATAATCTGCTGACAGGGCCTGGCACAGACACAGAAAAGAGAGTGGTCACTGATGGAACAAGGCCATTTTGGGGAAAAAGACTGAAGAAATTGAGCAACCAACTCCCCTCACATTCTATTAATAATGTTCATCAGTGCATGAGTTCAAATGATTGTCAGGTGTTGCATATCTAACATGGCTGTAGTAGCAGTAGGTTGCTAGACATGCCTGCATCACTGCTTCTGCAAAAAGATGTTTATTGTGGTCCTGGGAAGGTGGGAGACTTGGGAGATAAAAATTATTACTCTGTAAAGAAGGCAAGAAGCAACCTGGCTTTCAAACCAGGACATTTAAAGCTTACACAAGGTGTAAGCCTTGCCACACAAGTGGCAAGAAACCACTTTAGAAGGCCAGGTGATTGTGGCAGAGGTAGATGTGCAGTGGCAATCAAACTTTGTGGATCCACAGTGTTTTTCCCCAATGACAGTGAGGTTAAGCACATCTTTACAGTGCCCTATGTATTAGTTAAACATGTCTGAACATCTGATCAAAAGGTAAAACAAGCTCTGAAGAAGTCTAAGCTTTTAAAACTATTTTAGTGGAAGGACGGAAGGAAGGAAGGAAGGAAGGAAGGAAGGAAGCAAGGAAGGAAGAAAGGAAGGAAGGAGTTAAGATGAAAGAAAAATAAATACAATTATATTATTTCTCAATAAAGAACAGATGTCATACATCCTTCTGATGTCCATGGGTGAGCTAGCACCTCTGTAATAAGTGATGTCAGATCAAGGCTGGCTTGGCTAACATACCAAGGCCCAGAGGGAGATTTATTTCTGTTTGTCTTCCTTTTACCTCCTAGGAAGTCAGAGAGCAAAGCAAATTGCAACAATTTGTGACTGCAAAGCAAACACAGAGTTCTAATTATATTGTTTTTCACCAGTAATATCTTTAAATTCACTGTCCTGGCTTGCATTTTCTTTTCTAAAGCGCATTAGTTCTGTCAGTAGTGTTTTTTCCTGGAGGAGAAAGTTATTCTAGTTGAGTAGCCTTTGATTATTTTCATTATTATCTGAGACACACATTAGTATCTGAGACACACTTACAAAACATTTACTAAGGCCTCTGGCCTCTTCAAATGCTGCTTTCTCTCTTCAGTATCACTTGATCGGGTTTAAGAGATTCATCTAATTCAAGTAACAGAAAATAATTTAGTCAGGTCTTAAAGCATGTTTCTCACTTGGCCTACAAATCTAATTTCTAATCAGCAAATGCCCTTTGGTTGTCTTAGAAATTTAGATATAGACTGACAGACAGACAGATGTGCTCTCTTCTGGTGCCCCTTTATTAACTTTGCCTTCTGAATGTCATGAATATACTCACATGAAACATCCTTTCAAATACTTTGTCTGTCACAATGCTGGTTGTACTTACATTCTGAACAGAAGTTGACTGACTGTTCATTATCACTGTAAATATTAAGAGGAAAGCACCAATACCAAGGCTATTTCTCTAAAAATGACTAACAAAACAAGAAGGCAGATAAGAAAATTTAAGTTATCTCTTATGTCTGTGCTGAATGGCTCTAACAAGTATTTTCCCCAAATTACAGAAGCAACATAAAATTTGCAAAAGTGCTTTATGTCATACCATATATGAATGTCCTTTTATTCCAATTTTTTAAGCTGCTTCCATCTTGATGAGGCTGGAAGGAACTACATTCTTGTCCCCAGATGTAAAAAACCAGGAAAGCAAGGCAAGAGACTATCATGGATGAGTTGAGACCTGCTGATCAAACTGAAGGACAAGAAGGAAATGCATAGGCAGTGGAAGCAGAGTCACAAGGATGGTACTTTAGTTTTGTGATTTGATTTGTCATGAGATTAATGTATATGTCAAGTTATTTCCTTTGGTTAATGCCAGAGGAAAGAATACCTCCTATCAAAATATTATGAGAGTTAACTTAAGAAACGGCAGTTGCAATTAAGAAGAGAGTTGTGCATTTAAAATGCTTCTCAGTATGTGAGCCTTTAGCCTGTTACAGTATAGTTGGGAGAGGGCCAGATTGTAAGCTTTTATTTTGATTATCAGGTGCAGTCATCCTCAGTGCTGGAATACCACAATGTGAGATAGAGACCAAGGACCCAGGCAAAGGCTAAGATTTATTATCTGTGGCCTACACTGTGTACCCTCTACGTTATCTTTGCAGGTGGAGATATGCATAATTGACATCAAGAAAATATGAGTTGTCTGAAGGACAAGGTCTGGCAGAGATAGGATGATCTTTTTGTCTCTTAAGAACTGAACAGAACCGAACAAAATTGCATGACCAGAGCTTTGAAGGATATTATGAACAAAAAGGAACTTTTGCATCATTAAGTGTTATTTAAATATTAAAATGTACCCTATTCATATGCTAACAACCTTAATTAAGTACTTGCTACCACATATGTGACTATATTCCTCAAATCTCTGCCTAGATCATGCTATATATAAGGAAGAGGAGGAGAAGAAGATTAGGTTGTATATGAGGAGGGTAGAAATTTCATCTAGTTAGGAGGAGGGCCTTGAACACAGTTGATGGACTACTCTTCTCTCCCACCTCCCAAGTGGTAAGCTTGGGGATTTATTTTATGCCGAATTTCTTACACTTAACACAGCACCCAAATAAAGCATTCTCTTTTTAAGCAACCAGTCAGTGACATAAATACGGAACTGGCTTGGAAACACTTTGTCTGATAATCTTGTCCCCTTCTAATACTGACATCAAGCAAAAAATGAACTGTTGTAAAGCTTCTGCTAATCCCAAGAATATGGATTTAGCTCAAGAGCTGTTCAATGGCTCCTGCTGTGCTTGCAAGCTCCCAGTGGAATTTGCTGAAATTGTTGAAATGTGCAATCAGTTCCTAAATTACCCCTTAGTGGCCAAAGTATGTGACTTACTTGAAAAATCTGAACAGGGACTAAAATTTCTCTTATGCTTACATTTTCTGAAAGATTTGATTTTTTTTTCATTAAGTATTTCAATGTTGTTGTTTTTTGTTTTTTTGTTTTGCTTTTTTTTTTTTTTTAAGGGAGGCAACCAAGAACAACAAGAAGAGTTGTTCAGTGGTTCCTCAGTGCACCAACACATCAGATTTCATAATTCACAGTACTAATTTATGTATATTTTTTTTGTCAAATATAGTCTTATATTTTTCTATTTGTATTTAATTCTTTTTCAAAAACATTCAGTCATCCAAGCTGAAAGCTCTTAAGACTGTTTATCTGCAATATAAAATCATACAACCTTACATATAAACATTGAAAGCATCAAAAATGCACATAACATTTAAGAAGAGTAGTTACTTTCCACAGTAGAGAAACTGCTTTCCACACATGTAAATTTTCTGTGTTTGAAAGCTATACACATGCAGTTACTTTCATTTGATGTCAGATATGCCTACCAGCTTTCATACTGATGGGATACATCAGAATTCTTTTCTTTTCATTAGAAATTTTCTGTTTATCTGATTTCTAATAATAGATCAAAAATAGTCTGCTTAACTGACACTATTCTCTGGAACTATTATTTTCTTTTATGGCATCTCAAGGAAATGCATGTTTCTTCCATACTTAGGAGATTCTTGCTGTTGGATATACTAATCCTTCTGCTTTTCAGCCTGAATCCTCAAGCTGTCTTGGCACTATTGCTGGTATTATGATTAATGTGTTCTGCCTCTGACTAGTTTTATAAATCTTTCTTCCAGTCACGTTGATGATTTCCTCCAGTTTTGTGATAGTAGTCCTTTATTCCCTGTGCAATTTGGAGACCACATGTTCCCCATTGCCTCTCTTCATCTGACTACACCATGTTTCAAGCTTCCTAAACACTGAGGTTTGCTACCATGTCATCTCTGCAAATTCTGTCCTGCAGTGTCATAGTCTTGCAAATTAAGCCACTTGACTACTCACTGACCATTTTCAGATGTGCTTTTGAGTTTAGAGAAGCAGCTCCGAAATCAGAAAGAAGAGCTGCATCCCTGAAAGCCCACCTTTTAAAAACAGGAGCTTTTCAAGAGAAGGTTTTTAAGGCTTAAGAAGTCTTCATTTTTCAAAGGCCAAACAACTTCTGGAGGCAGACTGTTGTGGGTTAGAAAATAAAACTGCTCCCTCCCCAATTCCCCGCCGGGTGCGGGCGCACGGGGACCGCGCCAGGAACGGGGCCACCGCAGGGCCGTGCCAGGGCCAGGGCCACCCTGCTCCTGTGGGGCTGTGCAGGGGCCGCTCCGGCGCTGGGGCTGCCCCACGGCTGCATGGTGCCATGGAGCCGGCCTGGGACCGGGGCTGCGGGTGCTGCCATTTCTGGATATGCACTTCCGGCTTGTGGGTCAGTGTCACTTCTGGGCCACAGGCACGGGGGGCTGCAGCACTGGGGCCAGGGCCACGCTGTGCCCGTGTGGCCGCACGGGTGTGCAGGGGCTGCGCCGGGGTCGGGGCCGCCCCGCCAACACACGGTGCCGTGGGCGCCACCACTTCTGGGTAGGCACTTCTGGCTTGTGGGTCGGCGTCACTTCCGGGCCAAGCCGGGGCCACCCCACGGGGCCTTGGCCACATGGCACCGCAGCCACGCAGCACCGGGGCCGCGGCTGAATGGCACTGCGGCCACGCGGCACCGGGGCAGGGCCGCGTGGTGCTGTGGCGCTGGGACACCACAGCCATGGGGCACCGGGACCGGGCTGCATNTCTTCCATCAGCACTGAAATCCCTTCCTGGGGGCTATCGGGAAGGGGAGGAGGGAGGGTTCGCGGTTTCTAACTGTCTTGGGTGTTTTTCTTCAGAAGAAGCCAAGCGGAAGCTCACGCTCCTGGGGGGTCCTCAGACTGGCTGCGTGCTCCCTCTAATTACCCCGGCATCTCTCCGGGAGCCTCAGAGAGAGACCAGCACTATTTCCAGAGAGTCCTCATCCCAACACGGGCCCTGGGAAGCTTAATTTTTCTGTTTTGTTGTATTTTATTTGTCAGGTTTTGTGTGTGCGTGAAATAAACTGTGATATTTGTGTGTTTTCTTCATTTTTGGGGTGTGTTTGTGGCTTCTCTCGGAAATCTCTTGTTCAAAATCGCTAAATTTGTGGTAAAACCACGACACAGACCTATGAATTCTGAGTTTATTTAAACACAGGAAATGTCATCCTAAAGACTATTTCCAATGTTGAGAAGCTTTACTGCATTCCAGATATTAGTCTCAGCACCCAGAAATTGTCTGGAAAGCTGCTTTTATGGAGCAGAGAGTTAATACATTTATGGCAATCTGCAAACAATAAAATAACAGATATTTTCTATATTACCTGAAGTCTAAGCAGAGACAATGAGAGGGCCACTTTGCATTCAGCAAGAATTCACAGAGAATCACAGCATAATTTTTACCAAGTGTATGTAAGAAACCATCTGTGGCTGCCTACTGAGACAGAAAAGGTAACATGGAAAAGAGAAGTAAGAACCATGCATTCTTTTTGAAAAAATGTGGCATTGTCTGTTGGCATCAGGTGCACACAAACACAGCTGCAGACAAATGTCTTCCAGACTTTTCTGTTCTAAAAGGAACCCAAGACTTCTCAACTACTGCATCCTGCAGTAACTCCTGTACAGTGCTGCTTAACAACATACAAATACACACAGCTCTTAAAACTATGTCTGTGCTCCTTAGAACACATCAGGAGTTACAGAGGACTGTCTGCCCCAGCACAAACAATCTGGTCCACCCATTTCAAAGCATCCTTTCTTTGCTAATTCTTTCCTTTTTTTTTTTTTTTTTTTTCCTTCACAAACAGGCTCAGATGGGTACAGGAAAACTACATAAGAACATGTTGCACACACAATAACTATCAGGAAAGAAATCACAACAATTCTATTCTATTACAATTCCCCATCTCTGCCAGAAACCACAGACAAATTTAGTAATCAAACATGGTCCTGGTATCAGGTAAATTATTCCCTGAAATGAACAAAGGTGAACAACTACATGCTAATGTATACTTGCCAATTTTTGCTTGCACGTCTCAGAAGCAGAGACCACCTTGTGTTCCACAAGTGCACAGTTACTAATGAATAGCATATTATATGGGATGTTATCTGATGCTTGTTGTGTCAAAGAAATAAGCATCTATAAAGGCATTGTTGAATTCTTTGTCTAACTCCAGGTCTCTGAAATTATTCATGACACATTGTCCTGTTCTTCTGTAAATTAATAAAATTAGGGCCATAATAGGAAGTTTGATATAGCATTGAGGATATGACCTTGTCATGCAGAAAATCACTTTGAAAAGAGGATCAGAGATTCAGAGAATTTGCTTTTTAATTTTCAACAAAAACATCTTTGAAAAGCAAAACATTTGTGACTAAAAATAGAATGTTCGTTCTGCATAATACGAGAGATGGTTAATAACTTAGACAATGCCTTTTATATCAGATTCTGTTCATGAAAAAGAAAATAATATGAATTTAAAGAAGAGAACTTATCAGTATCAGCTTTATCTTTTTTTGAAATAATGCATTTTTGCTTTTTTGTCCATAAAAGTTGTTAATTTTTTGATAGTGATATGTTCAAATAGCCAACCCATTATCTTTTTTTTTTAACTTATGAAAAGTTAAAGAGGAACTACTACATAAAATACGGTGACTTTTTCTAACTATGAGCAAGACTTGGCAATCCAGGAGTATTCTGAAGGTCATTGGGAATAATTTTGTTATGTAGGTGACTGAGGAATGAGCAAGGGTGAATGTTTTACTGTATCTGACATTTACGAGCAAAAGAATGGATCAGGGATGTAAAGGGTGGGAGCTACTGGACAGCACCACTGCAGAGAAGGACCTGGGAATCCTGTTGGACAGGAAGCTGACCATGAGCCAGCCATGCACATTCAGGCCATCAGTAGCCTGGACTGCATGAGGATGAGAACTGTCAGCAGGTTAAAGGAGGCAACCTTTCCCTTCCTCCTCTTAGCACTGCTGAGACCATGACTGGTGTGTGGAGTTCAGTTCTGTATTCCCCAGTACAACAGAGACATAGACTTTCTGAAGAAAGGGACTGAGAATCTTTTGTAGAAGAAGAGGGTGAGAGAGCTGGGACTGTTCAGCCCAGAGAAATGAAGGCTCAGGAAGGCATTACCAATGTGTGTAAGTAAGTGAGTGGAGGGAATGAAGGAACCAGACACTTCTTAGTGGTGTTCAGTGACAGGATGAGAAGTAATAGGTGCAAACGGAAACAAAATGTTTTTCACAATGTTGAAGCATAAGAATAAATAAATTCATTACAAGGGTGATCAAACAGTAGAATAGACTGCCCAGACAGGTTGTGGAGTCTCCAACTTTGCAGACATTCCCAGTCCAACAGGAAATGGTCTGGGATATCCTGACCCCTCAGATTGTGCTCTGGACTGAGAGACTGAATATTGTCAGTTGTAAAAGACGATGGGAGAACAACACCTAATGCTGTTACTAGCTTCAGTGATTATTAGTGGTGCAAAACCATACAACTTCAAACCTATTATTGACAGGCTCAGAGGGTCCCTGCCAAAGTCATGATGAAGTTCATCTGTGTACGAATAGGCCAAGGCTCCTTTGCTTTTACTCCATAACACAAGGTCATTGTCAATCCCAAACCTCATGGTTCTGCTATCTTGACAGAATACTCAAGAAACCAATCAGTTGAAGTAAACTAAGGTTCCAAATCTCTTAGCTTCCAAAGAAATGGTGGTATCTCCTTTTAAACCAGCACGTTTACTTACACTGTGCAAGGCACAATATGACTTCCTTTGAGGAACACATGAGTTCCTCTGCTTCTCATGAAAGCTTCTACTCATATAACATTGCGAAAAAACAAGCACTATCAGAAGATCTACTCTTCACTTCTTTTACCTTCCCATTTTTAAAAAAGTTATTACAGCTAATATGCAACAGAACAAAACACTGTTTTTTTCTTCAGTCAGGAAAAAATAGAGTCTATTTGGAATGGTTCTCTTTTTTCTTGATGTATGATTCAGTTGCTGGACTTAAAGTCAGATACTCAAAACTTTTAAAGATGGTGAAAGAAAAGTAGAAGCTGTTTATTCCTGTTTCCCAAATACAGTTTCTTTTTTTCAGGGAATGTGCTGTTCTGGAAAAGCCTCTCTTGCTCCTGTGGAATTCTCTGGCATTTCATTATACTCTGACTTCAGTGCATAAAAGATTTGTTGAAGCTTTCACTGTTTTAATGAGTAGGAGCAGACAATGTGATGCTTCAAGCAGACCTGTTCACTGTTTTATTTACTGATTTGCTTTCACCTTTTTGACTCAGACACTTGAAGAACAAGACTCAAATCACTCAAAACAACTGTAGATTGTAAAGCCACTGTTTTATTTAGTGATGTGGAAAAATAGATTTTCTTTTCCTGATGCAGTCAAATTGTACACTCTGTAGCAACTGCCAGGCTATCTAATTAGATTGTCTAGGTTTTTTTATTGTCTTGTCAGAAAGTCAAAAATAAGGCAAAAAACTTGGTTTTTCTCTACCTTGGGTAGGTGGCGTTTATTATGTTCTAATGTTGTTGGATTTATTTGAATCTTTTAAAGCAAATCACCTGTGAAGTTTGATCATCCTGAGCACCATTTCACTCTCATATCTGCATTTTGGAAGAGGCTCTAAGGCAAGATCTTTGAATGTAAAAACTGAAGAGCTCATAGTTCATATGCTGATCTAGATCATGACATTTGAAATATGGAAAAGCTGCTGGTAAGGAAAGTGAAATTCAGTCCGACCATCCCAATGGCCTTCTGAAGCTTGTTTAATTCATGAACTCCCTTTGAACAATTTCTCTGATACTAATTTTACTCCATTCCTTCAAAGAGTCTCCACCTGAAGCAGGTTGATAAATGTGAGGAAGAAACATTACTTATTCTTTGGACATTCTACATAGAGGAAATGGAAGATATTAATGTTGCATCACAAAACAGTTGCTGGTATCATAGTATTAAATTCTTTTGTTATGGCTAGTACTTCCTCTAATTAACTATTCATTTTAATATTTTAATGTTTGTGTTTACCTGGAAGCATATGAACACTTCAATGGAAATTATAAATACCTAGTTATAGTTAATATCCCTGGAGTAGCATCAGGTACGTTGCCATTCCAAGCTTATCCTGTCCAGGCTGGAACTCCAGCACAAGTATTATATATTATTCTTGCCCAGTACTATAATCTTACCTGTCTGATACTCAGTGAATGATGGTGGTAGAGTTGCATTTAATAGTTTTTGGAAGGCTGTATTGTCCTCTGTTAAATTACACTAGATTCAAAGGGAAAAATAATAAATATGATTAGTTATCGGAAGAATTCCTGTAAGAAATGCTAGTTTTCACTAGCAGTAAGACCGAATGCAGCAAGCAGGCTTGGAAAATTTGGAAAATTTGCTGGTTTAAATAATAGTTGTTCCTCTTCTACTCATTTCCAAAAACATCATCCTCTCTGACCTCTATTCTCACTGCATACTACAGCCTGAAAGAAGAGGAGATTTATGGCATCTCCAGCATAATGGCCTGACCGAGATCTGCCCTTCTTCCCCACCAAAGATCACAGGTTTACAAAGACTGAGTAGCATTAACAATGCCAGAGGTCAGGCAGTTTTCATCCTGTACAAAGAAAATGACATTCCTTTTGATGTCCTTTAAGGAGTTAGAAGGTCCCATTGTTTTACAGACCTGTCCAATACATGATCTTGTAACATGATCATGTATATTCCTTAGGAGCTCACCTCTTGAGTAAGTATTGTCTTGATTTACAGGGAAAGTTTGTTCCTAAACTGTGAAACCTAGAAAATTGTGTCTGAGGGAACTCAGGCAAAGAGAAAATGAGTCCAGGTTGTGAGAGTATGTCCTCATTGAACCTTTCCAATAGGTAAAAATATCATCTCTTTGTAGCTCCTGCTCAGAATAAAAGTCAGCTATAATTACAGTGTGAATCACTAGATGTCTGTTTCCCATCCTAACATTTCCTTCAAGTATCCTGATTATTTTGTCTCAGGCAGGTGTGAGACTGTAATAATTTGACTTTAAAAATGATTCTCAATCCATTTAAGTTTCCGACAACCAAATTGAAACTCTCATATCCTGATAAATTGAACAAAAATGGAAACAATTTTTCTATATTTTGAAATCCAAAATTATGAGGTCTGTGAAATCTTAAGAAAGGTTTTTTGGAGATGCTGTTAATATGGGCCATGAGAAAGTTGCATCTTAAAACTTACCTGCAGAACACAGTTCCTTTCTGGGGAAAACCAGTTAGTGAGATATCATAGGAGGAAGAAAGTGTGACAAGTGCTTTTAACTACATTCATGCAGAGAAAAAAGACAGCACTATAGGCCACAGACTGGCATCTCATTTCTGTCACATATTGATTCCCATCTCTCTACTATGAGGGTCTGCATTTGTGTGGGATAGTGCACTGTTTTGCTTTGGCTGATTCCATAAACCATCACATTGTTTCAATTCAACTCAGCAGTTATATCCAGTGACTTGTCACAGAGGAAGAAATTGGTGAAACTGGTGGCTTGTG
>VYZS01105137.1:4662-18747 GCA_013400695.1 Neodrepanis coruscans
GCCAACCCACAAGCCGGAAGTGCCTACCCGGAAGTGGCGGCGCACACGGCGCTTCACGTTTGCGGGGCGGTCCCGGCCCCGGCGCAGCCCCCACACGCCCGTGTGGCCACGCGGGCACAGCGTGGCCCCAGCCCCGGTGCCGCGGCCCCCCAGGGTGGCCCCCCGCGCCTGCAGCCCAGAAGTGATGCCGACCCACAAGCCGGAAGTGCATACCCGGAAAAGGCAGCACCCACGGCCCCGGCCTCAGCCCGGCCCTGCGGTTCCATGCGGTTGCAGTGCGGCCCCTGCGCACCGGAGCAGCCCCTGCGCACCCCCACAGGCGCAGTGCAGGCCCGGTCCTGGCGCGGCCCCGCGGCTGTGGGGCGGTCCCAGTCCTGGCGCGTCCCCCGTGTGCCCATGCCCGGCGAGGAATGGGGGGGGAAACGGTTTTATTTTCTAACCCACAACACACTCACAGCGCCCTCTGCTCACCATAATAGAGCAATTACACCCATCCATTCCCCCATATATCTATATTTAATAAATTGCTACCTTCCCTATACATCTCTTGTCCATCGATAAACCTAATATTGTCCTAAACCAGGACAATATTCACATAAAACCCAGCTTCTGAGACTCCAAGTTAGTTTTCAACTTCTGTCTGATCTCTTTCAGGTAAAACCACAGATAAAACTACCCTGATCAACTTAGAATTCCTGCAAGCCTTGACTATTTTTAGCTAACTCTTTAGGCCTTTTTCAAAGACAATCTGGAAAAGGGAGATGAATTAGTATTCACATATGTCAACTAACCACAGTAAGCTGAGGAGACCCAACAAGACCACACACTTTGAAGAAAATATTAACTCCTGTATTATGATGTAGTTAGGGTTTTACTCAACCTGTGCAGCACAAACACCTGACCTTTTTATCTTTGGTGTAAAGGATTTAGCTCTCAATGGAGGTAAGCTTAACTAAAGTCTTTTGTTAAACAAAAACTCATTCCTTGACATGGGGGTTTTTTTCCTAGCAAAGAAAAAAAAGTTCAGTAAGGAAAAGTTCAAAGTCAAAGGCTTGTGGACAAAGGTGCTAAAAAGTCAAAGTTTCAGGTCTGTGAATGTCAGATATGCTCTCATCAGTTGAAAGGAAACTGATCACTGATAATTTTTAGTGTCCTTTGGCCATATTCTGAGACATAGTCTCTTCTTACTTTAAGAACATAGGATAGGACTTGCCAAGGAAAACAGAAATGCAGGGATTTACAGTTGAGAAGATTTGGCAGCATGTATCCCTAGAAACAAACATTCTAATGAACACTTCAATATCTCTATACTCAAAGCTCTATAAAAGACACATCTAACTGTAATAAAAATGTGATAATAAAATATAGACAAATAGAATCAGAGTCAAATAATAGTTCTGTAAACAGCAAAGCAAATACAGTATGTTTAGCCCTTTTTCTCAACCACAAAAGACTGGAGACTCAGTTGATAAAAAAACGTTAATTTTCCAGACTCAATTAATTGAAGGATACCCCAGGAAATGCACATTACAAAAAGAATAGCTGGCCATATGCATTCTGGCAAGATCTGAGATTTGGGGATGATTTAAACTGAAGGAATTTTCATAATTAGAATGCCTAAATAATGTTAGGTACTATCAGGAGTAATATCTCATTCTTGCGACCGATAAGGATCGAGTACTGTCAGGATAAAGCAGCCAGCAAATGAGGACCCTGAGAAATATGATTGTGGGGCAATCGGAAATTATTTAAACACCAGGAAGGAAATTTTGTGATTTCAGCTATCTTGGATTCAAAAAGGATTTATAAATAAAGTAGAGAAACTTGCCTGCTACAGGCTCCTGGGACATCAGAATGCAAGAGCACTGCCACTCTAGCGCAGAAAGGACATAACCATTGTGCAGAGGCACAAAATCTTCAATTCCTTTCAGACACATTTAGCTATTATCTGTACTGAAGTACTAACCTTTCTCACCTTTGTGCTTCCTTGAAAAGCATGGCAGGAGGCCAGTGAAAGGATGTCTTTAATGATACCAGAGTCTATGGCAAAACTCGTAGATTTTAGAGATTACAGCAGTCATAACTAGTTCCACACACAACGTGTCCCAGAGGAGCATGAAAAGTGGGGACAATAAAGGAGGAATGCAACACAAACAGTGCTCAGGAAATGCCACACTAAAAAGATGGGAGTTTGAAGATTTCCTCTCAGAGCAACAGATGACCTGCTTACCCTCAGCACAGTACTGAGAGCGCTGTATACAGCCATAGCACATTTTATAACCCCCAAAATAATCACAATCATATTGAGCTTTATAGTTATGCCTGTACTCAGGTTGTCTATATGTTCTGTTCTACATCCCTGTGGTGTGCCAAATACAGTATCCTAGAAACAATACTACCTGCTTCATGTGATGCTATGTAGAGAGACTATGAGGTGCCTTGTACTTACAGAGCAGCGAGTGACTAATTAGAATTTCAATGACAGGTGCAAGTCACACACAAGTTTTCCTTTTTCTGTCCCTCCTCAGAATAAAATTAGCATAATTCTCTGAAGCATTTGTTATAATACATAGTGGAGTGGATTTTTACATGGTAAGATACACCTGGGGGTACTTCTTCCTCATCAACTAGTAGAGTTGACAGTGCCCTGAAAAAGCAGGATGTTGGATTTTGCAGCTTTAGTTCACAAGGAAAGGATCAGGTCTGCAGTGAGGAGCTCTCCCTGAATGGTTCTTTACATATGCCAGCAGGAAGATCTCACAATGCTCCTTTCTGAAGTCTTTAAGGTTATCAACCTGCTCTGTAATACCTGAAATCCTGGCTTTTTGTCTGTAACTGTTACAAGGTGCTATTCCTCAATAAAGGTTAGTAGCTGGAATTTAAAGTCACTGATATTAAGAAAACAAACAAAAAAATATTTCTTAAAAAAAAAAGTCTTTGGTTTTGGTTCTTACTCTCTCTCTGAAAGAAGTTAGTCACAGCAAAACTTGTCCATTACACAAGCCAAAATTTTCTGCATCTGTTAGTCAGCCTTACTCTTGTAATCACCTTGGATTAATTCTGATCTTTAAAAATCTAGATCACTTTCAATGATAACCCTTATTGCTGGCATTTACTGAGAAGGTTCTATGCTACAGCACAAGTCTTTGTCCTCCTAATAGTACCCACAGTGTTGTATTGCATGATATTCAAGTCAAACACTTAATACAAAACTTCTCCAGAGGTGCTGTGTGTGGGATGTCATTCTAATTCCAGAGAGAGCTAAAAGACACAGATAATTTCTCCACCACTGCCCTGTCAACGTGATGGAAATGAACCAAAATTCATTTCAAAGAAGAGTAATGAAAAACTGATACCAGCAAGTCTGTGGGTTATAGTGGCAGTATAATGTTTCATTACACTTACTGATAATTTCCAGAGGCTGCAAGATCTGAAAACAAAGGCATGAGCACACACACATAATCAAAAAGGTAAATACTGTAGTTTAGTAGATTATTCAAGGAAGTTTGCTGTAAGGTTTATTCACAAAGACTCATCTCTGCATCTGAAGATGCTGTGCTAAAAAGTGGAGTTACTACAAAGGAAACATTAACTCATGGTAATCACCTAGGTCTTTATAAGGAAACTGCCTGCACTGCTCCCAGATGCTTGTCCTTGCCACCAGCACTGTCCCACCCTGTTATGACCTCCTCTCACCTTGTCTTCCGTACTGGCTCTCAGATTCTTTCCTGTCTTCCAGGGTTGGACAAAAAGCATGTCACCAGTTCACAGTGGGTCACCCACCACCTGTGCTTTCTCCTCAGTCTTAGTTGTCTAGGGCCTAACATGGACACACAGATTCATGACCTCTTTTTCCCAGTGATACAGCTTCCTCTTATCCTGTCTGTAGGTAACACACCAGATCTCACTGTTACTGTACTTACAGCTGACCAGAGGTACTGCTTCAAGGCAGCACAACTTTCAGACATGGTGCAGGTGTTTTAGTAACACTTGTCTTTACCTCACCTCACCCTGTATATATTTAGATTTGTTCTCCAGTTATGCTTATAATTCTCTGCTGGTATCTTTATCTAACTGTGTTAGGTGATGTGCAGAAACAGAATAGGAGACACACCTGAAAATCTAAATAAACAGAATTGGCACAGCGGGGGTGGAGCCAAAACTTATTAAACTATGCACTTGCACTTCTACAGCCACATCCTCATTTATCATGGCTCAGAAAGAAAGTCTAAGGCTGAAGTTCTCAAGCTTGTTCATGTAAATTGAACTGATTTTGTATCAACCTCTCATTTGTAAAGGCATTAGCCACCATTCTTACAATTTAGTTTCCAGCACCAACTACTCAGATCCCTCGTGACTCTCACCTGAAACCTGTATCAGGTTCAGTTTTGACAGCTCTGAAGATCAGTAGGCCCATTTATTTAAGACCTTAAATATTGGTTAAGAGCTGAGCAAATGCTGAGTGTATCAGTAAAGGAATAACACTTTTTGTCCTGAAATGAAGGCAATTTTCAGTGTGTCGTACAGATTTTAACATGGACAGACAGCTGTTTATTCTGATACTGCTTCTTTTGAAAATACTGAAAATATATTCCTACTGACTCAAGCAACTGATCACATCATGGGTAGTGTGGGTACTAACAAAAACAACTATAAATTTTGGTCCTGGATAAGAACAGCGACTGCACTTGTGATTAATATAATTGAGTTACAATTATCTTGAAAGAAGCATGATGGGTATCAGATCTTGCATTTTTCTTAAAATCCTGAATGTCCAACCACTATTTTTTCCCCATACCTTAACAGGCTTCTTTAAATGCAAAAAAAAAGGAATGAAATGTTTCTTTTAATCAAAGCCCCATAAGTGATGTTGGAAACCTTGAGTTCCCCAGAAGAGGTTTTTGTTAACTATAACATGATTTATTAGTACAGCCAATGTTGTTTCATTCCATATTCCTGTTGGATCAGGATTTTTCTTCCATGGCAATGCAATGAATGGTGTTTTCTGTGGAGCATATCTGCAACTGTTCTAAGATAGTTACTCTCATAACTGAGTTTTACAAAAATTACAAATTTATGCTAACCTGCTGCTGAATACTCATACAGTATCATATACAAGATCAATATTAACTGTCATCCCATTTAAAAGGAGACACTCCTCAAAACTTCCTAGAGAATTATGTCCTGGTGACATAATTTCACCTGTCAGGTGAAAAAATGTGCAAACTACAAAGAATTTAGACTGTGTATATTTGTAGTATATGTTAAAAACCTTCAGGATTTAAGTGAAGTATATATATATATATATGTATTTGCATATGTATATACAAAATTCAAACAATATATACATATAATAGATATAACATTTATATAGACACATATATAAAATTTAAATTCTGAAACAATAGGTATTTTTCTTGGTTTTTGCTTTCAAATGTTGATTCATCATTAAATTTGACTAAATGAATCTTTAGAACCCACTCCTACAATCACAAAAAGCTGCTATTTCAGCTAAAACCTTGATAACTTTTCATTGCAAAATGGAAACTAAAACCAAAATTCATCCACCCCCAGCCTCTTCTTCATTATGATACTCAAGTAAAACTTGGTTTATCATGTTGAACACTCAGCTTTTCTGAAGATCCACTCTCGTATTTCACTCTGTAACTCAGCTGATGAGTTCTAATTTAGTAACCAAAAGTGACTTGATTCCTTCCATGTAAGTACATACTTAAGCACATTGTATTTATGAAGTAGGGCGTTCAGTGACACGGTCAATTTTGAAACTCTCTTTTAAATCTCTTATAATCTCAGTTATGCTTCTTGAACATGGTAGTGCAAAATTGCATGGGCTTTATAAAAAAAGTCCTATAAACAGCCATGATAGAAAACAAAAAATATAGATTAACTTACCTCACTTGATATCCACAAGAACTGACTAAACTCTTCCCAAACAGTATTCACCTTCAACTATACAACATGTTTTATAACTGCTTACACGCCTCGACATATGAGTTTTGCACGCCCACGTTACATCAATGGGTTGTCATCATGTTCTGCCAAGTACAACAAATACTACTTCCTTGTTATTTTCAATAAATAAAAACATGCCACAAAAAAGAGGTTCCTTCTTTGTAAGCTTTCAATTAATGCCATTACATTTCATCCTACTGTCTTTGCTTTATTCCTCAAAGTTGTTTGATTTTTCTTGCACAACCCTCCAGATTTCTCAGAACAGAAAACATTTCCAAACTACACACCATCCGCATATGTAATTAACACAGTTTTCTGTGTAGATGTCAGGAAGGAAGGAAGGAAGGAAGAAAGGAAGGAAGAAAGGAAGGAAGAAAGGAAGGAAGAAAGGAAGGAAGAAAGGAAGGAAGAAAGGAAGGAAGAAAGGAAGGAAGAAAGGAAGGAAGAAAGGAAGGAAGAAAGGAAGGAAGAAAGGAAGGAAGAAAGGAAGGAAGAAAGGAAGGAAGAAAGGAAGGAAGGAAGGAGAATCCAAGAAATAAAGCTACATTTTTTTCTTTTTTGCTTTTTTTTTTTTTGCACTGGAGTACATAAGATAAGTGGAGAGGTTAAGGACTAAAAAGATAATTTTTACTTATTATTAGGTTGTTTATGTCCCTATTAAAATAAAGAATCCTACTGCTAATTGCAGTAGGGTGTTCTGAGCTCATGGCAGATCTTTCTAAAAAGTAGAAACAGACATGCAGTAGAATAATGCTTCTAACATATTTTCTCTTTGTTCAAAAATACACACTATACTTTCCAGGCTTTTTATATAGCTGAATACATAGCCAATGGTTTATAAAACTTGGTGGCTCCCTATGCTTTTATGCCCTCTGGATTAGATTATTTGAATAGATGCAATTTGACACTCTAAGATTTTCCAGAAGCCAGAGTAACTGTTTGGTTGTGTGCTTGGCGAAGGGACTTCTGTCATGTGCAACTGTGTTGTGACTCAGCAGAACTTTAATCTGCTTATAAATGCATTTTGAAGTAGGTTGACTCTCCTTCAGAAAATCTAGTGAGATTAGCTGTCTCAAAAAATTGCTCTCAGTAGGTTCTGAAACAAGAGCAGAGATCAAGTGAAGCACTTTCCTGGATGGTCTGCAACTCATCATATAGCCTGTGGTCACCTGAGGTGACCAGAGACTAACTGCCTTTGAAATTGAGTTGGATATGTAAAGAGAAGCATCCCTCAGAATTTGACAGTAAGCCATTTCAGAGAAACATATGTAGTATCTCACTACACTTTCCAAATTTGTGGGCTTATAGCAGATAGAGTACAGGTCAGTAGTTGGTAAAATCCCCGTGCTCACTTAATTACAACACCCTATTTACAGTCTTTGTGGGCAATAAGGGCTTCCTGAAGCAGGCACCATTTTCAGATGTTGCTCTAAAAATGGCTGAAAAGTAGGTCAGGCACCGATAGTCTGTCAACATTCTTCACTACAACCACATGCAAAGTATTTCCTTAATAGAAGCACATGAAAGCTACCTTGAAATTTTCCCCAAGACCAAAACAATATTATTTTATTCTTAAAAGAAACAGAGGTACAAGTTTTAAAACATAGTTAGCTTCCTATTATGTGCAAATGACATATCTGGCTCATGGACAAGTTATATGTAGGTGTCTAAGTCATGTCAGTCCAGTTGAGCAAGGCACATTGAATGTGATTATTCTCCTTCCAGAGGTCGCCTATGAGAAATTCATTTCAAGCTAAAAGGACAATATTATTTCATTTTTTTCCTTCAGCTGGACTATTTGAACTACTTCATTTTCTGGGTTTTGAAAGTTAAGTGTGGGAAACCTAGTAATTTTCCAATAGCACTTTACTCTTGTCCGTAATAGAACCACACTATTTCTTCAAAGTTATTTTTGAAATAATACAACACAGCTACCCTAAGGCTTTACGAATTAACTCAGGTTTGTTTGTTTTTTAAATAAAGCAGCAGTGCATTAAACTGTGCTGGAGCTGGCGGTAAGAAAAAAGGCTTTTAAGCTATGGTCACAGTATCCTTCCTTTACTTAAAATTCTGTTTTTAAGCTAAGTCACCTGGGACAATGGAGAACAATGTATGGGGAATGCGTTTTTTCATCAGCTACGCCTTTTTACCCCCAAAAACTGCTTAAATGTTAATTAGGAACCAAATGCTATTAGCCTCAAGAGAGTCACAGGTTTTGTGGTCTAGTTGTATACTTTTCAAAATAATTTCTGCAATTTATCCAGCATGACATGTTTTGTTTTTTTTTAAATAGGTAGTTGATTACATATTTCTTTATGAATTAATTAGACATTTTGTTCAACATCTGGAACCAGATTTGCATGAGGGGTTACTTGTTATTATTTCATTGATAAAGAAGCAGAATACGATACCTGCTGCTGCAGACAAAAGACGTAATTGGTATAACTGTGGAATATTAATTAACCCTGGATGGATTTACAATTTTAAAGTACTGAAGATCAGTAATGCCCATTCCTCCCAACCCTAATTAGCATTTCTTACGTTTTATTATGTCCTCCCTTTTGCCAGTATCAGTGGATTTACAGAGAATTAATATTGACAGGATCATTTCTCAGTAGCAGGATTAGTTCTGCAAACTTCTGTGAATCCACTCACTGCGAGCAGCAGACTTGATATGAAGAGTAGTCAGATCAGGAGCCAAGATTTGCCCAAATTTTTGTAGTTTTTCTGAGCATATTGTGTTTCATTATCTGATTGTGAATGGCTGTTAAGATTAGCAAAACTGCTGAGTGACAATTTCAAGGAAATAAAATTTTAGTGGTCCCTACTCTGTCCGGGTCTGGCAACCGTAGTTCCTGAAAAGAAACTTCCCTTCTCTTTCAGAAATAAAACACAGCAGTGAAGATCCTATCATTTAATGTCTCTAGACTGGTAGGTAAAGCTTATATATGTTACAGCACTTTTCAAATGGCAGCCTTCTGAGAAATAAGGCTGAAAATTAGGTGGGTCTGAAAAATAGATGAATGAAAATTCCAGAGGCATTGTCAATATGCTGATTAGAACCCACTGTATGCAAGCTGGAACTTGCCCTAACACAAAGTCAACAGAGCCAGATGAGCAGTTTGGCAAGAGCTTGGATTGAAAGTCCCTGTTTCTGCATCACAATGAATTTCACCTGCGTTAAACCATTTGTGAGTATCCAGATCCTACCTCTCCTATGATTCCAGCTGAAATATAAAGGATTAGGAATGGTGTCTTTACAAATTCACAGACATACAGGTTTTGTAAACTCCAATGATGGCATTAGTATACAGGTATGTAAGGCAAAATAACATTTCACAGAATGGTTTGGGTTGGAAGGAACTTTAAAGACAATCTAGTCCAAACCATTTCTGGCAGGTACAGCTGACATTCTGTGACACTTGCCTGTCCAACCATGCTTCTCATTTCGTATCATTCTTTCCAAACCTGAATCAGCTCTACCAGTGTCTGGTCTAAGTATGGTTCAGTAAAGGTCTGAGCAGACTTCTCAGGACGCAGGGAAGAGAACAGGTTCTGCATCACAAAAAGAAGGATTTGGTTTTGAATGGAGATAGAATTTATCCTTTTTTTTTAAAAAAAAAAAAAGGCCATTTAGTGTTTGAACACTACATCGTTGCTTTCAGGATGGGTTTTCTTCATTTCCTCCATCACAAACTTAGTGCTTTAGAGACAATAATATTTCAGTTTGACAGTGTTCCCAATTACCTGGTGTAAGAATTGATACACATACAGGAAACACAGAGGACCAAGACTACAGCTAAGGTATTAAGGAAAAGTTTATTATGAAGTTGGAAACCGTAAATGCACTGTTAATAACAATACTTTTTGCATGTACATGACTTCAAGGTAGTGTTCTCCTCTTTCATGGGCTCTCTCCTGTTGCCTTTAGAGCAAGATAAGAAAATAAAAACAAACATGCATTTTGCAGAGGTGAAGGGAGAACACAGCTTTACTGGTGATGTCCAAAGAACCAAAGAGGAAAATCATAACAATTTCTCCAGTTTTATAACGTTCGAACTGCACTCTCATCACACTATCCAACTAAAGCCCATCTTACTACTATGTCCCCTAAACATCCAACAGGATGGCTCCCTTGTTACCTGTACTCCACCCCAGTTCCTCAGTCCTGCCCCTGGCCTAACTCTATGTTTTGTCTCAATACCCCACTTATCTATACAGAAGAATGCAAACATGTGAAACACAGGCTGTTCTTGGCCCTTAATATTCCAAGTTATCCAGCTACCTAGCTAGAGTGAATTCCCAAATCTTAAGCATACCCCCTAAGGCATCATTTCCATCAGGGGCCTCACAACATGTCCTACCTCTCAAAATAAGCAGAGAAAGAACATCTATAGGTGTAACAAATGGAATTTTCCCACACTGGTCTTTTTCCATGCCTACTTTTCCTGGCAGCAAAAACGCCCTTGAGTCAACACTCTTTTTTCTCCTCAAATAAATCTTCAACCTTTAACTTTCCTATCCCTACTCCTGGTCTTTGCTTTACCTTCTGAGAATTAAGGCCCAAATAAGTAAAAGCTAAAACTGTCAAAAGCATTCACTAATGTGGGGCACTTAATGTAATAAACATTAAGCCATCATCCTCCTGAACATGNATGAAGTTGGAAACCGTAAATGCACTGTTAATAACAATACTTTTTGCATGTACATGACTTCAAGGTAGTGTTCTCCTCTTTCATGGGCTCTCTCCTGTTGCCTTTAGAGCAAGATAAGAAAATAAAAACAAACATGCATTTTGCAGAGGTGAAGGGAGAACACAGCTTTACTGGTGATGTCCAAAGAACCAAAGAGGAAAATCATAACAATTTCTCCAGTTTTATAACGTTCGAACTGCACTCTCATCACACTATCCAACTAAAGCCCATCTTACTACTATGTCCCCTAAACATCCAACAGGATGGCTCCCTTGTTACCTGTACTCCACCCCAGTTCCTCAGTCCTGCCCCTGGCCTAACTCTATGTTTTGTCTCAATACCCCACTTATCTATACAGAAGAATGCAAACATGTGAAACACAGGCTGTTCTTGGCCCTTAATATTCCAAGTTATCCAGCTACCTAGCTAGAGTGAATTCCCAAATCTTAAGCATACCCCCTAAGGCATCATTTCCATCAGGGGCCTCACAACATGTCCTACCTCTCAAAATAAGCAGAGAAAGAACATCTATAGGTGTAATAAATGGAATTTTCCCACACTGGTCTTTTTCCATGCCTACTTTTCCTGGCAGCAAAAACGCCCTTGAGTCAACACTCTTTTTTCTCCTCAAATAAATCTTCAACCTTTAACTTTCCTATCCCTACTCCTGGTCTTTGCTTTACCTTCTGAGAATTAAGGCCCAAATAAGTAAAAGCTAAAACTGTCAAAAGCATTCACTAATGTGGGGCACTTAATGTAATAAACATTAAGCCATCATCCTCCTGAACATGGCATTTCATAGGACATTTTTATGTTCAAAGCACAACTTTAAGTAATTTCAGCCACAGTTGTGCACTCAAGGCTTCCACAGATCTCTTCCAGGATATTTCATGCTGAGGACACAGAAATAAAAAACTAACTCACAGTTAGTGGCCAGCTGTGAAAGAACTGACTTTTTGCTCTTGGCTCTGTTTGAATTTCCTTTGCTTTTTAAAAGGACTAAACCAGACCATCATGTACTACACAAACCTGATTCATTTTTAAAATATAGTTGATCTTATAGGCTAACTATTGGAAAGAAGGCCTGCAGGAGGCCAAAAAGTATTGGTGAGGTTTGGATTTGCTTGTCTACTTGTTTTAGAGGGATAAGGAGCTCTGTGCAAAATGTCAGCAGAATTTTGGTAGTGAAGTGAATAAAAAAAACATGAAAAGGAAGAGTGTGTGGGAAGTCTGGGTGAGCTGTTAAGCATCTCTCAGGAACCTTTTACCTCCCATTTCATCTTATCTGATCTTTGATCTTCTCCTGTCCCCAAATACTGACTTAGCTGCCTGTGTTCTGCAGGCTACTTCTGCAGCAGAAAATGACCCTAGCAGAGGACAAGGACAGACCCTGGGTGTGAAAAGGGATGTGGGAAGAAATTATGCTGGAGGAGCAATCTCTCCTTTCCCAGAAACACACTGCACTGCTTTATGCTCCCTCAGCAGTAGTAGCAGCAAGCCTGTTTATGCATGAGGCTGGGTAGGCAAGAGTCAGTCTGATTGCTCAGCAGCAAATGCTGCTTTGACAAATGGTCTAAGCTTCCTTGGAGAAGAGTCAAAAAAGACTCTTCATACGGTCCCAATATAACCTTGCTGGGGATATTTCATTGTCATTTTTCCTCTATAGGTAACCACGTACTTTCCCTGCGTCCAGTATTGACCTTGTTTCCAAATGCATATCCAGAAGGGAAAAGAGGTGGATAGAAGGGCAGAAAAGACTTAAGTTGTTCATAAAACATCCTTTCAGACAATTCTTCATTCCCAGCCACTTGATTTTGTAGGGAAACATACATTTTTATGTTAATTATTCTGAATGCATGGACATCAAACACATCTAGCAAGTATTAGAAATCTCAAAAAACCTTGAAGAATGCCATGTCGTAAAGCCTGAAAAAATAAATGGACAGTCAAACTGCTCTGCAGGATCTCTCTATCTGACTGAAATTAATAGAAACTTGTAATACCATTCACCCTGGTTTCAAACTGGCATATTAAAGACTCCCATTAAACTTAATTAATGTCTTGATCCTCAAAAAAGTGCACAGGAAAGAAGCATAACAAAAGAAGGATTATTTTCTCCTTCCTTATGTATTTTGTTTTGAAGGCAATACCATATGTCACAAATACTCAATAAACCTGATACATAATGCCTTCTGCCTGCAAAGAAATGTGCAAGAAGACATTTAAGAAACCCCAAATTTATTTATATCTATTGATTCAGTTATGTTTTCACTTTTGTGCTTTGAGAAAAGCAGGACTGTCTGAAACATGAACAATCCATTAAGGAGATAATACTGGTTGAGTTCACATTCCCAATTTCTTCATCATGTTTCCACTGTTTTTTTTACATCTTTAATGATTATCTACTCTGATGTGTATTGCTATTTTCATATGCAGCAGAGCTTGGTAGCTTTGTCTATACTCTGCTCTGTGAGAAGGCAATTTGCACCAGAAAATGTTATTGGAGCTTAAGCTTGTTTAACTGCCTACGACATGGCTGAGAGCTGCTTCCAAAGATGAGAGACACAGCGTGACCTCAATGAACACAAAATAGAACCACCTTAAAAGAAGGTGTTCCTATAAGAAACTAGATCATTAACTCACTCTGTAACTTGAAATTGTCTTTGGGGACATATATATGCAATATGAAAAGAGAAGAATGCTTAATGCATCTAGCCTTGAAACATCAGTACAAGATCAGGAAACGTTTAACTTTTTTTTTTTTTTTCATTTATTCCCTTGGAGNAATCTAGTCCAAACCATTTCTGGCAGGTACAGCTGACATTCTGTGACACTTGCCTGTCCAACCATGCTTCTCATTTCGTATCATTCTTTCCAAACCTGAATCAGCTCTACCAGTGTCTGGTCTAAGTATGGTTCAGTAAAGGTCTGAGCAGACTTCTCAGGACGCAGGGAAGAGAACAGGTTCTGCATCACAAAAAGAAGGATTTGGTTTTGAATGGAGATAGAATTTATCCTTTTTTTTTAAAAAAAAAAAAAGGCCATTTAGTGTTTGAACACTACATCGTTGCTTTCAGGATGGGTTTTCTTCATTTCCTCCATCACAAACTTAGTGCTTTAGAGACAATAATATTTCAGTTTGACAGTGTTCCCAATTACCTGGTGTAAGAATTGATACACATACAGGAAACACAGAGGACCAAGACTACAGCTAAGGTATTAAGGAAAAGTTTATTATGAAGTTGGAAACCGTAAATGCACTGTTAATAACAATACTTTTTGCATGTACATGACTTCAAGGTAGTGTTCTCCTCTTTCATGGGCTCTCTCCTGTTGCCTTTAGAGCAAGATAAGAAAATAAAAACAAACATGCATTTTGCAGAGGTGAAGGGAGAACACAGCTTTACTGGTGATGTCC